>SGJC01000052.1:0-36676 GCA_009887335.1 Henneguya salminicola | reverse complement strand
TGGATTGAATCTGTAAATATTGCTTGTTTGTGGCATATTGCGATTAATTAAAAAAAATAGATTACGTAAATTATGCCTGTTATAATATGAAATAAATATAAAATTTCAAGAAAAAAATATAATAATAGTCTATGTTTCAATATCTAATTCTTGGATAAATGTATAATCATGTTCCAATACATGTCTGTTTTTTTCAGCAGCTGTCATTGCCAGTACTCCCATTGCTAAACAGTTTTTAATATTTAAATAACTTTTTTTATGATCCGTGAACAAAATCATAGAGCAAAATATTAAGCAAACTAAGGATTAAAAATAAAAAATACTCGAAAAACACAAATGAATGTATAATTCCATGTAAAAATACCCTGAATGATCAAGTAAGTAGGCGATTATAAGCGGAGATATACTAAGCCCTAAATTTTGAATACATTGGATTCTAAGTTTTCACAAAAAATATGTTATACATTCCATAAGCAAGACCGATTGACTTTGGATGAACAACGTATTTGATCGCTGGCCAATAAGTTGTATTAAATATTGAAGAACCAAGTGCACGAGCAATCTGAACTTCAAAGAGAGAATTGATTTACCACAATAAATAACGGATTGATAAATGTGAAGGCATACACTGTATGTCCGATCAAACATGTCAGTATTCCTAAATAGACAATTTATTAGCGATAAAAATATTTACACCATAATATTTCAATGCCAATTTTTCCTGTTACAAATCCAAAGATTATACACAAAAATATTGAAATAAATGCATTAACACTATTATTAATAAAAAAATTAAATTACCTTAAGGTTGAATTTGCTTTGCTCGTTGTATAGCCATATTTCAATTGAAAATAAAGGCTAAGATAATATAGATCAAAAATTAGATAAATAAAATTATTTTTAAGAATAAAGACGCCAACTCCATGTTAAGATAAAGCCTTGGAAAAATATAAAATATCATCAATGTATAATGTCCTATTAAACATAATTTTAACTACGAAACCATAGTAAAACATTAACATAAGAGTTATGAGGGCAGTCTATTTATAATGCAAGTATTACAAAAATTGCCAAGTACTGTTCGACAATCAGAATCGGAGGTATCCGATCTCTAACGAGAATTTCTGAGAGAACCCTTTATAAAACAGGTCAATGAGCTGAACACTCTGAGTTTCAAACATGTTAGAAAAAATAGATAATTTTCACTGAGAGTCCTGGCAAATATGTTTACACAGCTCCGCCAACTGGGAAACAGTAAAAATATTTTAGAAAAAAAGCTTAAAGGCTTTATTCATTGTATAATGGAAAAAAAATATGCAATAATTTACAAAAGTTGAGGGTGTGACACTTATCTCACGGCAATTATGGTAAATTAACATTTTGCAATTCGCCTTTATGCTTGTTGGAAAAAGTCTTAAAAATAATATCAGGAATAATAATAAAGAATAGTGGGATCTTTGCTGTCCGATCCGATTCGTTATATTCATGGTCATAACAATTCTGCCTCGTGTTCATGGATACTACAGTCTAGTGTTCTTCAGCGCCTAGTTTGTATAAATTTCCGATCTGTCCAAAAAAATTTTCGTTCCAATAATATTACTATAGTTATGAGTATAGAAGAAGTTGGCAGTTGTTATTATTTCTCTCAAATTGTTACGCATAAGTAAAAAAAATGTTTGGAGAAAGACTGGTGGTCAAGCCATAAACTAAATCTGTCCCAAAAATAATATAAAAAGATCGACAAGTTATTTAGAGTTACACAAGATGTTAAATTAGGCGGGTCAGTTAGTCCAAGACAATATACACTCTTAAATAATAATGATATAATATTATGCTTTAAGAAAAAAATTTGATAAATTCTCAAATATTCGATAAGAATCCGAAAAAACCTGCGCATACGAGACTGGGTGTAATGACTCGAAAAGATTGTATAGATTCATAATAATAATATCTTGAACAAAGCTAAATAAAAACATCAGTATTATTCATGTAAGAAGATGAAGGTAAGACATAATACGGTTATATAAATCTACTTTATAAGTTTTCTTAAAAATTAAGTGTCAAATATAAAAAGTCGTGAATACAAAAAATATCGACATTTTGGTGAAAAAAATCAATTTTATTTACACATTAACACGTTTTTTTTGTATTAAAAATTTTATAATATGACAAAAGTGTTAACGTAAAAAAGGACAAATTTTAAACTGTTTTTGCCTGAAAAATATTCGACAGCTATAACCGTCAACTACGTTAAGATGTTGATATAAAAATGAAATAGGTTTGTTAAATCGGCAATTGTCAAATATACTCACGGAGAAATAGAATTATAGGAACTGAACGGTAGGAAAAAGAAGAAGCACAAACCGCCTAAGACCCAGAAGGTGGGAGACAAATTCTGTAATTGTCCAAACCCAAATACAGCTAAAATATCTTTAAATGATATACTAGTTTGATTATTTGCACCTTGAACTAAATTTATAAAGTAAAATAACCTGTAGAAGCTGCCAAAGGTTGATATTTTCTATCTAATCCCCATAAAATAATACTGAATATAACAGCCAGAAGACAAAAAGCAACACCTTAACTAAGTAAAAAAAAATTGATACCTGTAACAAGCACAGTAGAAGCTATAGTGAGCTTAGAGTATCCGACATATTTTTGTAAAAGAAAACGATAAAATCGTTCGGAATAAAACATATTTAAAAAATAAAGCTGAGACAAGTTAAGAAAAATATACCAATCTAGTTATGGCAAGTTGAATACCAAAAGAAAGATTTAGGAGTGAACCTTTAAACCATATAATTAAATATTTAGTAGATGACACTTGAAGAGATTCTGATCCAATTCTTAATGAATATTATTAATTAAATTACCCAAAGATAAATCTACCCAATAGTAATATCATAAAAACATTTTTATACACTCCTAAACATAGAAATATCTTTGAAGGTTACAAAAATGTCTACCTGTCCAACAAAACAAAAACATGTAAAAAGTAATGTTGAAAATCTGCATATTAACGTGTATTGAAAACCTATGACCAATCCGATCGACAATAATTCCACTAAATATAACAAAGAATATATTTGGAATCGAGTAAAATGATGATATAACATTATATTGGAGTTCTGTTAATTTCATATTCTACTATAGATTAATGGTAGACAAACTTCCACAATGATATTTTGGAGAGGAACTATGTTATCGATACAGAATGATGGCGCTAAATATTAAATATTACGAAATTTCATTGAAATATTAAAAAAAAGATCGAGTAATTAATTTTTTTGAACAATTCGGTATCATATAGATAGAAGACCAATGGGTATCCATAAAAGGCATATTGATAATTTTAAAAAATTGGTGGGAAATTTTTTTTTATCCCTTTTCATTTAGTCTTGATAGAGGCAAAGAGAATTCAAATGATTGTGCTCAATGTGGGTTTAGACTTCATATAACACTTCCTGATAAATAAGGTGTTTCCTCTAATTTTTTTTTAACAATGGCAAACTCGAATCTGTAATCGAAATATGTGCTTATTAAACGGCTGGTATGATGGGTCATTAAAATAAATGGGTTTATTATAATATCTAGGCAAGTTTTCTTCCCTCCTTTTGTGTACAAAAACAGAACAAAAACATAAAAGATAGAAAATCGAAGTTAATCTGAGATCTTGATTTTTCATTAATCCATCTCATCCCATTTTTAAGTGATTTTTGTGTGAAAAATAATTACATGAATAGTTCGTGAAAACAGAAAAAGTTTTAGAAATTCTAACAACAGAATTTTTAAGTCAAATGATATATTTTCTGATTGGACAAAAATATGCAAGTTGAAGAATGTATAGATATATCAAGTTTAATTTTAAATTTTGATTGCAGTTTTCTTCGCCTCGAACTAGATAAGTGAACCCTCTCTGGGTTCTTTCGTCAGAAGCTTCATATCTCCCAGTTATCGTGGATCGATTGAATAAAAAAGAGATTCAAACCTTGTCAAAACAATCATTGGTAATGTGGGGAAGTATTCACATATTAAAAATCGCATTCAACCTTTTTCTTCTAAACCTCTGTAGAACTTTGAAAAGGATTACGGAAATACCGAACTTATGTTTATTTTTGTGTTGTGGGCACAATTTATGAAATTTGCTAATTTTGAGGCGTTTTTTTAGATTTTGTGAACAATTATTTGTTTTTAATATTATTTGGTTAATAAAAACGTTCTACTTAGCCTTAAATTATTATTTAATACATGCTGGAGTTTTAAATTAAATTGATTGAAGACTAAAAATAGAGCACAGAAATAATATCAAACTCTCGCCAGAACATGAAAAATGAGATGAAAATATAGAATTATTTTGATTTTAGTAGAAAATACCAAGAAATGACGATGAAAAAAGGATAAAACATTAAAAATAATGCTAGCTCACATTAGAAAATCTTATGAAAAAATTACATCTCAATAAAACATCAATTATGATGGATAAGGCTTATAGATATTTGAACAAGTTTGTTAATAAGTTTTAAAAATCTCATTTGAGAATTTTCAAGAGTATTACGAAAGGAAAATTCATCTGATGTAGATCAAAAGTTGAAAAGATACAAAAAAAAATAAATTACGTCTCTCATGAACTACAATTAATTCAATTGTGTTCAAAACAGTAATATAAAACCAGATAAAGCATGAAAATAATGTTGTATCAAAACAGAAACTGGATGAAACAAGCTTTTTCGATTAGATCAAGTAAAAATTATCTAAAATCCCGAACTGGACAAAAAAGACACAATGAAGAAAAATTGTAAAGTAATAACTCAGAAAAACGAATGTTTCTTGTCTCCATGAGTCTCCTCCCCTCGCGGATTTTACCCCAACCTTACTCTAAATGAATTTTATTATCATATGAAAAATCACATTTTATTATATAAAGAACATCCCTTCATATTAGTTTCTGTACGCCACCCAATGTTTGATATTTTCGACAGTTGTTTAATTTCGCTTATCAAAGGGGAAATAGTGTTACTAACTGTGCCAGAACAGCTCTTAAAATATATTATAGATTTTATGCTGCTTTGTCAGGTATTGCAACATGCATAATTCTACTGATGTCAGTTTCTCTTCTCATGGTTTACCCTAGTGTCTTGCACTGACGGTCTTCTCCCGTAAAGTCTTACAATAATAGCAAACAATAAAAAATAAAAAGCCATAATTTAAGACCAAGAAATTTTAAAAAATAAATGACCCAACTCGGTTTTAACTCTTTAGCTTCGCCGTAGACTTCCATGGCTAAGGTCTACTTCTCGACCACGTCGAATAAGGAGAACTTATTTTATCATTTAGCATAATAAAATAGTTAAAATCACACCCAAGATGATTAACTGAATTTTTAATTGTTTTGATCATTTTTGAATGCCAGGTGGGTATTTTTTTAAAAAATCATGCAAACACAGATTTATATGGCTTGTCAAATTAAACCTAAGACGGCATAGGAATTTGGTTGGCGCTTAAGAGAGGCATCAAGAGTCAAAATATAATAATCAAATATTTCAACATTTGAGGCTATAATTAACCTTTTAAAAACTATCCTTTTAAGACGGTAAAAATTTTTATTTTAACGAATTCTGAGATATCTGTATGAAAAAAAAACGATAGGATTACATTCAACTGCCTAAGTCTAAGGAGACTGTTTTTTTTACTTCTCAATAATTTAATTGGCAGCTCCTGCGTCAAAAAAAAACAGTTTTTCGGGCATAGAACGTTAGTCGTAATTTTATAACGTTCTCCGATCCCTTCCTGAAAATAAAGTAAAAGATATTAATATAATCTCAACAAAAAAACTCAATGGATTCTTACAATTTCGAAATTTGAAGGCCGAATTCCTGTAAAACTATAATTTTAATGTTCATTGGCATTAAATTGTATGAAAAAAAACAGTAATTTTTCATAAAGAACTTAACAGATATGAGCCCCCAAAACAAGTTTCAGGAAAAAAAATGTTTGCAATAAAAGATCATATTTGACTGAAAATTAATTAAGTACATGAAATTTATTGCAATTTTTCCAACTTGATTGCAGAAGTTAAAAATCTTGTTGCTTTTAAAAACCCTTCTTTATTATTGGATTTAGTATTTTAAAATAATAAAAAACACAGTTGAGCTCAAATAAGTTTTCGCAATCAAGCACAAAGAGGGGGATCTTAACTTTTATTTTGAAAGACGTTGAAATAGACATGGACAAAAATAAATTCTAAAAATAAAAATCAGTCAAATGTAAGTAAATGCAATAACAGTAAATGTAGTCCCTAGAAGTTTGAGAGAAATCAAGCATGGTAGTAATTAGAGTTTATTATTTTATACGTCAGCGACTAAGATTTTTTTTAATGTGATATTCGGCTATAATATTTTTAATCCAAAAATCTTTAAGATAAAAATTTATGCACTAAATTAATAGGTTTTAAATTCTGGTTGCCAAAGTTATCATCCCATGGCGCATGCGCGTGGTGTTTAAATCATGGACGGAATATATAAGTTTATCTTATTCGGCCAAGTAGAACATTTATTAGTAACAATTAAATGTGTGAACATAGACAAATCTCAAAATCCGTGACAACTGTCTCTTTTCACAGCCCGCCTTGAGGCGAATTATTAAATTTAAAAATGTTAAAGGGATAATAAAATTTGGCAATTTTTATTTTAAAAAGAAAAATGTTAATTTTTCATAAGGTATATTAAATCAACTTATGTTAGCTTATGAATATTCTATATTTCTTGTTATTTGGTTGAAGGTGTGTTTTTTAATTTAATTGTTTGTCATCTTTAAAAATTAAGTAAAATGTCGTTAAAACGAAAATCAATTGAGGTGATTCGGCGTGGAAACATTAATAGAAGGCATGAATGATAGCCCATTGAAAGGGAATTATTTTGAAAAATATATTAAATATTTTCCGCCTAATTTTTTAAATTTCATACCTCCTGCAGTAATAGAAATTAGAACCAATGCAATAATAGAAATCCATTTCGACAGTGGTTTTTCACTATCACTAGAACTGTCTTGGTTGAACAAATCCCTTGTTTGAAGATCTTGTGTATCTTCATCCATAAAATACTATCCTACCCGAAAAAAAAACGAAATAACCCGAAAGATAATATATCTTCATAATCTTATTTTGCGTCCTATTTCATTTAAAATGGATTTTTATAAATCATAAACTCAATATATTTCACATAGTTTTGAAATGGAACCCTTACGCGCATTCTTTTCTTTTAAATTATTTAAAAAATAATTTTTTTGTTTTTATTTCATCTAAAATAAATTATTTAAAAGAATGTGTACGTAATCCCATTACTTTCTTGTTTAAATATTGTAATTTATTAATCTATAACTGTGTTACGCATAAACTTTAGGAATACGTCGAATTTGATAAACATTTTTTATCAATATTTTGTTTGTCAATCATAGTTTATTTTTTAGCTGTAAAGTAAAATAGATTCATATATAATTTTTCGATACTTTCCTGTTATCGCGAGGACAAAATTAATTGATGTCGTTTCATAAGCCCATCCGTTGATTTGATATTGCATTGCCAAAATTCCTGTCCCCAAACATACAATTTCATCACATGTCCATTACGGCAAGTCCGTTGGTTTAGCAATATACCCCGGCCCCGGCCTGTAAGAAAATTCCCAGCCTCGGTTTCTGTCTTCGGCAAATCCCAAGAATTCATTTTAGTAATCAATGTAAAATTAATTAAAAAAAAGATATAAAACAATTACCGGGGTCAAAAATTACTTTTTTCCTCGTGATACATACAAAAACCGTGCATTTTCCATTCATCCACTAAAAATTTATGCAATTTTACTGTTTTATGCAGCAAAAATTATAATCCTTCAACATAACTTCGATGTTTGGCGTTTTAACAAAACAGTACCTTGGCAATATATAATTAAGCAAATAAAAAGCAAAATGGTTGAATTTTCTAAAATTTTATTTCAGTTTACACGCGAGCGCGTGCGCGGTTGATAGAAACACTCGGTTCTTTTGCTTTTGCGGATTCCTGCAGAAAGCATCCACCGCATAGAAAGAAATCCGGCCTTAGTTTTTTAGTAAATGGATTTAATCAACTTTTCCTACAAATATAACTTAATCGTCTTTCCCCACAAATAACCCATCAGCAATGTCCTCCTATGACAAAAAGATATTTCATAACAATATTTTTTGTCAATTATTTTTAATTCGTTTTAGCGACAAGGGTGAACTACCTGTATCGTCATCTCAATGACTTATTAACTTCTACATAAATTAACGAAGTTTCAAAAAAAATAACTATGTTATGACAGCAAAGCATAATTCCATTTAAGTGAATGTAACTATCATTACATCTTACAATATAGAGTTTTGTTTTCAAGGCCAAACAATATTTAAATTATTAAAAATACATCGAAAGGAGATAGCAATGTATTTACCAGCAAGCCAGTTGGAGGGAACCCCGTAAGAGAATTGACCTAAATGCTGAAACCTTTTAAAAGCCCAATTTGCACGATTTTTCAAGAAATCCGCTGAAACGGAAATGTTATCCACTGCTAAAAGTAGACGATAAGCGTTCCAAAAATTTCCGTGCATTAAATTAGCTTTTGTGTCGATAGGCCAATAAAAATTCATTCATAATCCTAAATTCTTGGTCAAAATATGTTTCAAAGATTTCAGGTTGCCCTAACGTGATAGGGGAAGGATTTGTTAATTTCAGAGTAATGGAAACACACTCGAATTCTTTCTTGAAAAATAATTTACAGCATTTAAAAAAGGATGTGTTGAAGGGTTTATTCATCTTGGATAAGGTTAGAATTTCTTAAAACAGAGTAAGTATTATTCTTAACAGAAATAGTGGTCACAGAGTTGTTTTTTTTTTCGCTCATATTCGCCATTCATCAACCTCGGCGATGAAAGTTTCTCAAATAGGAAAAAATGATAAAAACTCAACCATCCACAGAAATTGATCTAAATTATACATCAGAGCCTGTGACTCGTCGGTACATAGGAACGTCTGCACTTGGATGATAAATTAAAAGATTTTTTACAGTTTTTGGAATTTTGTGGCCCGAGAGCTTTAACTTAATAAATATGGCCCTCATATGATAACAATTTCCCAACAGCTGACTTCAAGGGTTGGGCTAAACTAGATTTTAATACATTTAAAGAGAAAGCATCGTAGATTTCCGTATAAAAATAACGCATATTTTTATCATAAGTCAAATAATGTTCGACTTCAAATTTGATTAGGGTCCTTTTGTGGCTGCCACAAAGAATAATATTGCAAATATCAATCTATCAGTCAATTCTGAATGTGAGTTTTATAAACCCTTTTTCTTCATAAATTGGACGCATGCGCATTTACTCTTATTATGCTGACGTATAACAGTTTTAAAAAAATAAACCTAACTTGAAAATTTTTATAATTGGTTATTAAGAATATATGAGCCAAAAAGATCAAAACATAATAGATTACAGGATAAAAAGATTAACATTGTAAGAACTTTCTTAAAAGAGCCGCTTTTAAACACTAGTTAGGGGCGTGAATCCCCATGTTAATTAAATTCGATTTTTTCATTAATTTTAAAAATTTATAGTTATCATATCTATTTTGACCATTTACCAAGTCCCGCGAGCCAATGCTCTTATGGTAACGAGACCATAGAGGGAAGAGATTTGGTGGATACGAGTCCCACATTACCTCTGATTTTATAAGTTTTACCTATCTGATACTGAATGTAGACTCCAAAGACTTTTGAAAGAGACCGGTAAGGTTTTACACATCTAGTCCAAGACAACAAAAATCTTTTCTCTGGTAAATTTGTGTTTTAATCATCCGGTAGGAAGAAATAGTTTTTAAATCATATTTTTTTATTTGTTACTTGTCAATAAATATGTTTTAATAATTTTGTCTTCTTTTGAAATTAAAATATATATGTAGGATATTTTTATGTTAATACATTATCCCAAAACAGTTGGGGTTTTATTGTTTTTTTTTACCGATTTTTTAACACAAAAGAGTTTTTTATCTCAACATGCATCTATTTTGTTTGAACGGTATTTAACATGCAAAAAAGAGTTGGATGTGTATACCAGCGGTTTTGACTATTCCTTTCCAAGGCCTCTAAAGGAGAAATATTTCACATGTTATATTTACTGCGGAGAAGACCACGCTAAGGTAGATTGTATCCATTAAGGCTTATTGCAGAGGAAAAGTAATCAGCTAATCTGAGAGATAAAAGAGGCCTAACTATTCATAGACGCATAAACTCGAATTTCAGCTTGGATACTCCCAATATATACCTCCTTCATTATTTAGCACAAAACATCGTTACCTGGCTGCTTTTTTAACAAAAAATTCAGACGAAGCCTTGTGTCGTTAAATAATATATAAATGTTTTTAAATGAAAAAAATGCAATTAGAAATTAAAAAAGGAAACAACTAAAAAGCTTTTCTCGCCCAGCCCAATTCTGAAATCTGTCGTATTTCATGGCCCACAGCCTATGAAATAGTTGATAGGATTATTTAGCCTCTTAAAACCCTCTTAGTATCATTTTAATTTTTTGCTCTCTCAACAACTAAGAGATTATATCTGCTGTTATACAATGTTGAATAAATTACTAAGCATATAAATTCGCTCAGTTTCGGGGTAAGAAACAATAAAAAAAATAATTTCACTTTAAAATAGTGCATATTATTTCTGATTATATGTGTTGCGTTGTATTATTCTTTTTTTATCCGACGGGAGAATTAAAAATGTGTTATCGGTTTCAAGATTATGATCCCTGTTTGGGAGTTTGCGTTAACCGATTGCCATATAGGTAGGCACCACTGCCACTAATATAAACGTAGTTTAGAAAGTATCATTCATTAAATATATCCGAATTTACTCGTTATAGAGACAACGTACCACAATGACATTAACTAGTGGATGAGGTTTTAAAGTATCTTACATGATTCTGCCCAAAGCAATTCAATATTTTGTATCCATGTTGTATCACAGCTTTATGGAAAATTCTTGTTGCAAAAGATTATCAATAAGAAATTTCACGTTGTTGTGTTATTACTTATTAAGGATGCTCCATATCCACCTGGAGCTCTTTATAGGTGTCAGGAGTGCCCATGTAATAATTAAATTAAATTATAAAATAACGAATTAGAGTCCCTTTTTTGTATTGCAACAATCCCTTTTCTATTATTTAAAAGATAAAAATTATAGTTTTAATATTTATATCAACGGCAATAAAAACTGATATTTAATGAAAAAAATTTCAAATTATTGTTTAAACTTTGTGATTAGTAATCAAAGTTATTTTCTCATATTCGTCATGATTGACACACTTTTTAGTAAATTCTTTTTCTACGGCACTTCCAAATAAAATAAAGGGGAGACCCATCAAAAGGGATACCAGAGAAGTTATCGCAAAAACCAGTAAATATCCTTCTTTTCTATCCTATAAATTATATGTATATTTTTTACTCCATTTTTTATTAAAAAGGAAGCCAACTGAGGCTGGAGTACACCAGAAAGAGATCCAAACGTACTTGCTAAGCCCATTATGATTCCAGAAAACCGAGGGGATATGTCGATTATTGCAGTAAATGACCCAGATTGATTGGCTCCAAGAAACACCATACTCATAGTCACCATGGATATAGAAATTGCCATTTGGTTACATGGTACAAATCCTACAGGAGCAAGAAAAATAGATGCTCCAATAAAACCAATTCCAGCACTTAATCGACGGAAAGTTGTTTTAGAAATCCATTTGCTCAAACGATTGTAATCGAACAGAAAAGGGTAAATAATCTGAAATGTAAAATTACACATGAAAGGTATAATAGATAAATAACTGGCCTAAAATAAAATATTTAATAAAGTAACCATAGATTTTGAAATTCCAAATACACTACTAAGATATTTTGGATGACCAGTAAGTTGGGCATATAATATTAAATTTCCGCCAAATGTTGCCAAACAAATAATTCCTACGTGGGGACATAATAATATAGAAGTAAAAGGAATTTCCTAATAAATTTTTCCTTCCAATATTTACTTTTAACGCCATTTTATGTGAATAGCTTGTGCTATTTTCTGCTCCACATATATATGTTTTCTCTTGTTGGCTCATATAAGGGTGCTCAGAAGGAGAGGAATATATAAAAATACACCATAGTATTAAAGTAAATATTCCTAAAACCCCTAAAAGTATAACTCGCCTATTTTCGTACCATTCATGATAAACAAATATTTCCATCCTTGTGGGATATGCTCAACTATGTATCCTCCTACACCAAAATTAAAAGAAAGGCCTAAAATATTCCCTAGAATTAATAAGTTTTACGTGTACCAGTATGTGTTATTACAGTCAAAATAGTTCGTTCTCTGACAGGAGCATAGCTAGCGATAAGCAGATGCAACGATGGATATAGAGGCCCCTATTTTATACATTTTTTTTTTACACTGAAAAGACCAATAATAGCTCTTCCAATGATGAAATAGGTTGTCCCAATGTATGGAAGAACTGCCATTAGGAAGGTAAATATTGTAGATCCAACGAGACAAATAATCATCACCGTTCTCGGTCCTATGGAAAATGATAAAATTGATCCAAGTAAATGAGTCGAAAAGTATCCCACAAAGAAAGCAGATAATATATACCCTAAACGTCTAAAAAAATTGATACCCTGCTCTGCCTGTGTCCATGTGAATTCATACACCTATTATCATATATCGTAATATAAAATATTGTTTATATCGAATAGAACAACAAAAAATAATATTAATAAATCGTACGTGATGATCAGGCGACTTTTTCATGCGTTCTAGATTGATGCATGATGAAAAAGAGGTCGAATTAAGATCGGATGACTGTTTAGTCATGGCTAGCATAGCCACACTCATATTTGATCTCATTGTATAAAATGTAAATAGAGTCAACCATAAAACGAAACAGCTAATGTATCTGACTTTTACTTGATGTGAAAAAGCCATTGATAATTCTAACAAAATAATTAATCTATTACTTAGTTTGGCGGCTAAAATATAATCACATTTATCCCATGTGATACAATCATTTGTGTATATTATCCATGTAGCTCCAGTTTTCATACGAAATTATTGGTATTTTTTATAATTTTATGTTAATTACTTCAAGACCCATATAATTGCGATTTTGTTGGGCAGTTTTAAGGATTTTAGGCTTTTATTGACATAACAATAATAAGATTTCTAAATTCCCTAGGCACATCTTTATAAAAAATAAAGAAAGAAAATCTTCAACACAAAATAAGCCGAATTTTCATGTAAAAAAACTTAATACTTTATTTTATTAATAATCTAAAATGATAAATTAATAGCAATTCTTATTGTAAAATGTATTTGTGAATATCATCCTAAAATTAAAAAAAAAAAAAGAGGGGCAGGGGTTATGAAATAAGATGTTAATTTGTAGACTTTAAATAATTCCCAACATGCCAGCATAAATCCCATTCTATTAAAAAATTTAAAAAAAAGACAATATTTTAATTATTATGAGATATTTTTTAATGCTAATTTTTTTTTATATAAATTCCTCATCCCATCCAAATCATTTCCTTTATTTTAAGCCAAAAAATCCCTGAAACTTTCTTATCAGTTTTTTTGAATGAATCATATTTTTTTATATTTTAAAATGGCACTTTTCAAACACAAAACGCTCAAAATAGATTTAGCGACACCATTACAATCACGCGCTTGCGCTTTGATTGGTTTAGAAAAATTTCATTTTTAAAATAATGTTAGGCTAATTTTAGGCTGAATGGCAGCAAAATAATAATTTTTAGTAAACGTAAATTTTAATGATAATATGAAAAAGAGGGAGGACTGGGTCAAGTTAAAAAATTCTATATTATACATTGTAATTTTTTCTTTAGTTTTCATATAAAAAATGGTGATGAGCTCCTAGAGGAGGGGGGGGAGGGGTGTGTTAATATAATAAGTTAATACGCATTGAGAGATTAAAAAATTAATTTTCATTATTTTTTCCTACAATCCGATATCAGCTGAAAACCAAAATTGCCCTTTTTCTTGAATTTACCAGAAATATACCTTTTCTTTGTCACTTAAACAAAATTTTTTACTACTTATTAATTATTTCAAAATATAAAAAAAACGCGACGGATAAGGTTGTCAATCTTCCCGCATTTTTTTTTTAAATTGAATATTCTATAATTTCGTACATCTAACTTTGTTTTGAGTCGATGCGATCAAAATTAAGTTCAAACAAAGTCGTGTGGCCTCGGTTCCTGGCGGTTCGATTTATGTTGAAACCCAAAAGCGCCTTTTTTCTGCCTACCATTATTTTACCGAATGACGTAATCTATATTAGGCTAATGTATTTACCAAGCTTCTATGACATGTTGGTATTAATCAACCAAGGTTTGAGTATTTTATTTATATTATTATTTTTTTAATTTTGTGATGAAAAAAGGGAAAATATCCTCATAATCAATTATAATAAAATGTTAATATTTATTGGTAGATTACTAATAAGCACATTTTTCTAAGCAAAGAGTCTCGTCCACCACAAATTATACCACTCCCATACCCTAAATAGTTGTGGTTCTCTTATAAAAAACATCACTACATATTACTTTGAGTACAACCTACCTTCCAAAGTTTGATAAACCCAACAGTTGCTGAACTCCACTAATCTAACGCGAAACGCCATCACCCATTGCACTAGAACGCCCCTGTTAATCTTTATTCAATTGTAATCCAACCAAATAGAAAGATAAACTTCATATTTATTTATAACGAATTGCTCAGAATATTTAAATGAAAAAGTAAAAGTTCGTTGAAAACGGCACTTAGAAGCATGCAGATGAATCACTGTTAAAAAAATGAAAGAAATTAATACTGAGTATTTTTTCGACAAGAAAAAGGAGCCTCCGAAACAGCAAACTTCATAAAAATAGAATTTCTTTATATTTTACAATATTTTTATTAAATTTTGTTTGATTTATTTTTGTGCTACAATTTAGATTTATCAAATCAATCATATCATTTTAGAGCTTTAAATAAAATGTTGATTTCAGGAGGTATTTTCAATCGGGAGTAAAATATTTTTGTGTGTTCAAAAAAGTCTTATTGTACGAAACCTATTTAGTTGTTGGTTGCCATGTTCATGGTATCGTAAATTACGAAACATTTTAGAATTAAATATAATTTATTCGATTTTGAGCTTTCCCTTCTGAAGCTCCTGTTACTTAGAATCATTAATAAGATAAAAGGCTTCTGTATAAACTTTGGTCCACTGTCTCTTTGCATAATTTGAAATAGGATTTAGTTTTAAAATTCTGTAATAATTATACAAGAAGGATTCAAATATAACTCTCAAAAAGATGCAAAAAAATGTATTAAAGATTTATAGTAAATAAAAGAGAAGTGTTAAAACGATATTAAGGCATTTTATTGACGTAATAAAAAAATGAGCTTCATAAAACTGACTGACTTCTTTTTTTCCTGACTGGATGTATAAATATGGTTCTTATCTCTTTCGGGTGGAGTAATGGGTTGAAATGCTTTTACAATTTGATTCTTTTAATTATCTGCCGTTAGTTGAGTGAACACTAATGGAAGTGCATGGGACCAACTCACCTAACCAGATGTTCAATTTCTTTTTCTTACGAACTACTGTATTTCTAAGATTTTCGCTTTACAGCCTTCCTCGCTGTGGGTTAACAACTTTAACGTCTCAAAAAAAAAATTTAAACTTTAATGACATGACTATCAAATGATAGGGCAATAAGATGAAATATTTTCCTTAAAAAGAATTTAAACAATTTCTGGCATTTAGGGACAATAAATAAACGAGGATTCAGCTTATTCTTGAGAAAACGACATTTAAAAATATTTATTTTATTTTAATGGGTTTCAATGAATTCATATAACATATGTATGTCCCTTTCGTGAGAAGTTTTACGATCACCCAGTTGGTATTATCCTCATCTAAGCAGGAAAAGATGTAGTATGGTGGATTGTACTTTCTGACCATCCAACTCTACATCATCGTAATTAAAGAATTTTATCATTTGGACATTTATTGCAGGATCCCATCAAATAAAACTGTCCCACATATCACCCAAGGGGAAAATAATCAGGCCAAAATACTTATTTTCTTTTTAGGGTAATTTATCATGAAAAAATGAATTTATAAGGATACAAGTTTATTTATATTAATGAATACTGAAACATCAACATATTATTAATAAATTGCATGTGTTGCATTAATTTTTAGTAAATAGCTCAAATTTTAATTATATGTGTACTAGCACGGGAGATACAAAATATACTTCAATATTGGTGATGATAAAATCAAGATGGGTACCAGTGGTTTTTACCCATTCGATGGATGACCTGTGAAGATTTTTTTAAGAAATGCTTACGGGTCATAATCAAAACAGGCAATAATGTTAAAAGGGAACAAATTGGATACCAAAAAGATGCTAGAAGGCTAGGGATATATTAAGTTCTTCAGGTTATTTTCTCTCTTCCTACTGGTATGTAACAAATATGAAATGGGTATGTGAAGTAGTTTAAGGTCCGCCTATCACTACTCTGTATCAACAGCTTGGAAACACATTTATATCGTTTCTTTACTAATTTTTTAAGAAGTGGTCTAGAGCAGATGGTAACACCGTTTCCTGTTAGATATACGAAGTTAGACAACTGTTGGTTACGTCATACTTTGGGCGGTGCACTCAAAATAATATGTGGGGATACCCTTTATTTACGAGAGTAGTTTTATTTTCCTACAAATACCGAAGCCATGTATGTTACCTTAAGAGTAGGATTATGAAGGGTGGACACGCTTGGACACGAAGCACTCGTGTTTCGTAGTTATCCCTCTTTAGGACTAAATTTTATCAACTTTTTACACCTTAAAACCATGTAGTTTCCAATATTTAAATAATAGAGCAAAATCACTATCTAGTTTAGAGATTGTACACCCGGTTTACCAGAGAACAACAGGATTTTTCCGTATGAGATAAAGGGTTATTAGATCTCAGTTAACCGATATTTGGAATATTAATTTAATTTTGGCCAAATTCTAAACTTTTGGGCTTAATTTCTCAATTTATATTGTCAATCTTATTTCACAATAATATCTTAACTATTTTTCAGTGTATTTTATAAAATAATTGCGAGCCTTTCTTATTATGGCATTAACTGTTTTAGTTTAATTTTAAATATAAGTTCACAAATTTATAAGCATGTGTCGAACGTTTATGGCTTGGTCGGGCGCACGCGCCAGCGGTATCAATGGCCAGCAATTTATTGATTCTTCCAATTGTGGGCCCATCAATGGAGATGGGCAAAAGCTAGGCCGTCAATGCATTGCCTGTTACCATCGGTTCCTTCGAATGTCTAACTAACTTTAATAATAAATTAAAAATTTTTTAATAGTTTTTCGGTATTTTTGGCCCAAGAGCTTTAAACGTTGATAAAAAAACCGGTTTATTGTGCAGTTTTTACGATCGCCCTTCTTCGTGAAAATCGAGCTCGTTTTTCAATGTCTAATTAAATCCTATTGCGGTTGTGTAATAAAAAAATCTTGACTTTAATAATATAAATTCCTGTACTAATTTATATAAAAACTAATCTAATCTATTTTAATGTAACCAATATTCTTTTGCAACAGTTTTTCATATTTTTCAACATCACAGCCGCTGCGGATAATTTTATAATGTCCGTCGCAAGAAAGATCAATGACAGTTGAGCCTAAACGAGCTTTAAATGTTTTAGATAAAGTAATAGGACCAGCATCGATAATCATATCTAAAAATGGCCATAATTTGTAGAAATCCTATGAATGTGTTAACATAATTTACCTGAACGCATAAAGGACTTTCTTCCCCACTTATGTTGCAACTTGTAAGAGCTAAAGGTTCGCCACATCTATGAACTATTTCTTGTATTATGGCACATTCAGTAATGCGGATTCCAATTAGTTCAGTACCAAGATTAAGATTTTGGTTGAGTTTAGGACTTCGTTTAAATATAAGAGTGCTTTTTCCAGGTAGCAACATCTCTAGCGTTGTTCTTGAACATGAGCAAAGTGTAAATCTGGTGTTAAGGTTCATAGTGATCAATACTCAAATATTTGGGATATGTCCGAAACGCAAATAGCCAATGGATTATGAAAGCCACGATTTTTAATGCTATATATTTTTTTAATAGAATCGCTGTTAGAGGCTAGACAGCAAATCCCATAAAGTGTATCAGTTGGCAGGGCAATTATTCCATCTTTTTTTAATATATCCACTGCAATATTTATGGTTAATTCTACTCAAAAACATGGATCTAATACCATTTTTATCCATTAAAAAAGTTGCTTAGTTATGATTGCAGTGAAAGAAATTTACCGAAAATAACCGATTTTTGTTGATGGCAAAGATTTTAATTATTAATCATACATTACCTGTTGTTAAAAAATTCGGAAATTTTTGAACGCAGTCCTTGGTACTTTTTCGGCAAAGGTGAAAATACAACCTTTATTTTATGAAATATTAGTTTTATAAAAAAAGTAAGTTCTAATAGGAAGGCAAAAGTTTAAATCGATTTTTATGTGAAATAAATGCGTATCCGCCTTTTGCGATAAAATATAATATTAATGATCAACTCAAAATCAGCTCAATATTTTGAGGTGTTAATATTTGTGTGTTTTTTTCCTTGACGCGCATACACTGCAGTTCGAATCACAGATTTAAACGATGATGTTATAGCTTTTTAAATATAACAGAAATTCAAAATGGTCAAAGATAATCAAGTCTGTCCCTTAGTTTTATCCCATATAAAGGCTGGTAAACTAATAGCCTTTTGTTGCATATTTTATGGAAAGCATACCACATGCTTTTTGCCGCACGCGGCGATAAAAAATAGTGTCAACAATTTTGCAATTCTCCTATTTGGTTGTTTTAAATATTAATTTATGATGTTATTTTTTTTGTAGGTGTTGATTTTGCTAAACCCGCATATTACCTCGACTTCTAAGAAGCCTAATGATGTTAATATTTATGTAAAATATTAAAAAAGCATTTTTTAATTTTTTTACTAATAGCAATTCGCTTAAAAAATTTTCATTTACACAAATTAACTTCACATGATCTCTACTTCAAATGGGTTATCCCTTTGTATGTGAATTACTCATGCAAAAAAAATATGATGCGATGCAATGTTTTTATATTACTTAATAATGACTCTAAAATTACTTTATAAAAACTTTGGCAGGATATTATAAGTGAAACTCCGAAATTATAAATTTTTCAAAAATACTCTGCGCACACTCGAGTTTATCTTTGACACGGCTGAAAAAAAGAAGACATTTATATTTAAAGATTAGTCTTGCCAATTTAATCTAAAATATCGAGAGGGTTTACTACAGGTGTTCCGAGTGTGAATTACAATCGTGCCCTGCAAAATGAATAAAAAAACAAGACAATATTACCTTTATAGGGGAGCATGCGTGTAATCAAACACTGAATATTCAATATTTAAACTCACAAACTATGCTAGCGTCGTCACCTACTTTTTTGGATACATTCGTTTCAAAAAAACTGTCAATTTTGTCTCTTTACTTTCGTCAAATATGAAACCTTACTGATAGAATTAAGAAGCCAATACGCATCATCTGTTTACATTATTCCAACAAGATCTAAGATCTACAATACGATAAGGAAAAATAGAGGATCTATGTTTGTTAACAAAATTCATTAAGAACCATACATCCAATAAGAACAATGAGCAACGGAACCCCATTTTTCAGACCACATTGGCGTGGTGATATTAATGGCGAATACCACCATTTTATGATATGGATAACAGACGAGTATCTAACTTTAATGTGCTATAATGGGCACACACTCGTTGACGGCACCTTCAGAAGTGTACCAGTACCGTTTACTCAGTCCCTTATAATCATGGTATAAGATATCGGAACCTAAATTTTTATTACCGCAGCGTACTGTTTGCTAACTGGAAAGAACGAGTACATATATTGCAACGTTCTAAACGATATGATCATTCCCATGGAATATACATGGATGCCCAGGAATATCACTGTTGATTTTAATTATTCTTTAATATCGGCAGTAAACACGAATTTACCGAGAGTAAAATTCTCGGTCGCCATTTTCATTACAAACAAGCTTTATTTTGAAAGCTCCCACAATTCAAAGTATGTATGGAAAGCACAAATACAAAACTTTCCAAAATTGAACCATTAACAATATTTAAAATCTCCGAAGTTATTGACGGTATCAATTCCATAAAGTCACTGCTGTTAGAAGGCGAATCTGTTGCAGCCTTTGGGAATTATTTTGCCAAGATATGACTAAAAAGATTCCCACCCTCACTATGGAATATAAATGCTTATAGAGTTTATCATCTTGTCGGAAGGACGAGCAACTGTTTAGAACGGTATAATAGAAATATTGGCGTTTTTTTCTCAACGCGCATGCCCAACATGGCTGTATTTATTTCTGTTATAAACGCAGAATTTGATTTTTACTCGGAGAAATACAAAGAGGCACGAGAGAATGCAAGTGGTATTGTTAAGAGACGAGAAAGATTCAAAAAACCAAATGATTTAAAGAGGGGAAAAACAATCAAATAATTTAAGTAAACTATAATTTTCCTATATAAATTAACTTACATTTTTAAAATTACAAAATTTCTGAGTTTTATCTACACATTTTTCTTTGCCATTCTCAAAAATTTTTATTATGGATCTCTTTTAGTGGGCCGTATAATCTTTTTTGTCCATCGCCAAGAACCCTTTATATCTGAATGTGAGCTTCAGATTCTTCCGGATTAATAAAGTTCAAGGAATGATTTGGAGCCGTCTGCTGATTGTCATATTGGTTAAGATTTGAATATGACCTCTACATATTATCCATCTTACATGAATATGTTGTTGGATTGTCAGAATCAAAGTTTTTTATGATCTATTGTTGACAATTACCATGAACATTTGAGATAGATCTTATCTTTTAAGTCTATTAACCATCTAAACAGATCCAAGGTCCCATTCCCTGTTGTATTTTGGTTAAAAGAAAAGTATTTAATCAATTTCAAAGCCTACTTCTAGTCCCTCTATTTGTTTCATCCAAAGTTGGGAGACTGCGCAAACATATTTTTCTGAAAATGTTAATTTTAAGGAAAAGTCACAAAACTATTAATGCAAAACTTACAAAATAATCGATTTTTTTTATCCACTGTTAGCTCATTGGCCGTTTATGAAGGAGTATATTCGATTAACCAAGTATAAATGATAAAAATGCAGTTTTAAAATTTTACATGTGTTTGATCAAAACTGCCCATAAATGTTAAATTTCACCAGTATTCACACCTACCTTATGTTATACAAATCCTAATCTCTTTGTTCAAAGGTTTGAGAGAAAGAAATATAAAAATAAACAATTTAAACGAGCACGGATAAGAAAAATTGAATTTGAATAAATATACTCCTTTTTGAATAGGAATTTTCTCTGGTATATTCGGTTTCACATTTCGGGCAAATTCTGGATATAAAAATTAAAAAAAAACGTGATCGAATTTCGTTTTGACAAATATGTAGTTTTTGATAGTATTGAATGAGTAAAGTTTAAAAAAGTCAGCCATGGTGGGCGTGCGCATTGGCACTTACACACAACTCTAGATGTACCAGGTATAATAGTCAATCGTTTATTCTGAGTTTTAGGAAGAGACATCAATATGTTGAGTGCATGCGCTGTTTTAATTAAAAGTTTGTTACCATTTTAAAATTTTATTGCTCTTAAACCTTATAAAGAGCTGTCTTTGTTTTTTATTTCCCATTCCACTATACTGCTCACATTTTCATAATATCGTATGCTTTTAATTAAACCATTTCTAGTTCAGAATTAATTATACAATGCCACACTTTAAATATATTTTGAGGTAAAAAAACAATTCAAATTTATCACATGTAAAAAACGGGTTCAAGAGAACTCGAAAGAATCACAGCGACGAAGAACGCCCAAAAATACCGATTGAATACAAGTACGAAGCAGGCAATGATGCTTCTTACGATTTTATGAAAAGAATTCCCAACATCATGAAACCTAAACTCAATTTTTTTTTTCAATTTAGAATTTTTGTAATTTAAATATACAAGTTAATAAACATGTTATCTTATTGAAATAAAAATATTTAAAAATTGACTAAGCACTACGTAACCAACAAAGCAGCTGCCATTCTGCGCAACACCTTAAAATGCCATACAATTTAATACCATGTATAAAACGCCAAAAAGGCGCCAAAATTAAATTCATTCATTTTATGTGATGAATGATAACCAACTGAAACAAATTTATTTATCAAGGAAATTGATACAGATTAAACAATAAATACAAACCTACAATTTATTATAAATGTAAATGTAAATTTTCAATTCGAAACTAATTATTCAGAATGATAATTTTCCGATAAAAGGGAGCTAGGGAAATTAATTTTACGCCTTGACAAATTATAATTCATTACCAATCTTTCTAATTCTAACAGGAGAATATTTAAAAATATATATTAATGAAAAATCATCAAAATTAGAATTTTATTCTATCAAAGCAACCAAGAATCGCTCGTGAACTCAAGAAACACGATTCGGTGTCATAATATTCCCTCGAAAAAAATCAGTTTATTTCGCAATCCGAGAAAAAAGGAGAGCCCTTATTTTAAATACGATTCAGACTTTCACTATGCCCCTAATGAAATGTTAACAAATAAATCCCCCTTTTTCGCCGATATTGGACAGGTGATATTCAGGGTGAATATCATCAAATTCTTATTTGAACTACCAACGAATGCCGATCACCGATAAAGTACAGCGATCATACCTTCATCGATTAAACTTTCGCTCAGTTCTATCATCGTTTATGCAAAGCATAATTATTATGGTTTATCATATTGGCAACGATATTTTTACCCGGGGGCTAATAAGAGGGAAGCGTAAGTATTTATATTGCCCAGCTTTACATGAACTGATGGTTCTGTTAGAATATTCGTATATGCCATGGATTATAAAGAGGGATTTTGAAAATTCACCAATATCTGCTTTAAAAAAGGAGTTTCTCTAAACTATTTTATTAAGCTGTTATTTCCCATGAGATAGACTATATGAAGAAAGTTTAATACATAAACGCGCCTATACTGTTATCCCAAATAGAAATTTGTACCGTTGTATCAATTTCAGAAGTTATGGCTACAAAACAGTACATCAAAGGCTTATTAATTGAAAATGATCAGGTAAATAGATGCTGGAACTATTTTGATAAGAGAAGGTTAAAAAGATATGGACTGACCAGTGGAATTTATTGAATAAGAATTTCGTAGAGGTGGGAGGGTTGACAAATAACTCATTTGAAAGATATAAAAGAAGGCTTGAGTACTTTTATTTCAACCTCCCATCTTAATCTCGGCGCATTCATATCAGTTATAAGAAACGAATTCGAATATTATTCAGAAAAACGCAGATAAAGCCGCCAAAATACATGACATCCTTTTGAAGGAATATCTTATCTGCAAGAAAAATTATTATTAAATATGAATATAATACATTTATTTGTGTGATTTATTGCTGAAATCATTTATATTATTTTCTGAGAAATTTTCACCTTTCGATCAAAATTCCCTAGTCGGATCATCTCTCTGTATTTCTGTTTTTTTTTCAGTCCATTAATTCGTCTCAGTTCTTCATCTTCCCTTTTGATTATGAACACCTTCTTCGATAAAAAATAAATATAGTTCCCAGGCTTATATATTTATATTTCAGCTACTGAAGAACATTTTTTTCATTTCTCGTTTCGATGTACCCGTTAAAAACAATTAAAACCTCATTCATAGTATAATTTTCTTTTTTTCCGCAAAGCCGCCAGCTCATATTTTTAATTTTAGCTCAAGAGAATTATTTGCACAAATGCAAATAAATCCTATTGACTTTTGTAAAATAAACTTAGTTCTTGTATGACTTTATAATTTTCCTGTGTGAGTAGTTATAAATAGCCGGCCAATTAATTAATTGTTATAAAACTAAATGGATATTTTATTTAAAAAGAAAGAAAAAAGTAACAGTTGAAAAAATGAGCACGTGCATTCATAAAATTCGATCGATCTTCATCTCGATACAAAATATAATTAATTATCCCTCGAACAATTATTGTACGAACTAATATGTTCACGGATTAATAACATGCGAATCAATTTTCACGACTGTCTTTAGACAAATTAAAAGTATTAAAGCTCACATAAGATAGTAAGGCATAAATGTTAGACTTCCAACAATATTTTTGCACATAATTATAAATATATTTTCCAAATCTTCCGTTTTTAACTCAGAAAAATCTACAATTAATTATGGGGAGAAATATGAATGATGATGGCTTAAATTTTATCAACAAGAAATAAAAAAAACAAATATTCAATTAAATGAGGAATTTTAATTTGATTTTTAAAATTTACACTACGCACTTAAAGGCAAAATTACTCGATCAATTATTTTCTCCCAACATTTTAAAATCTATAAAAATAATCGAATTGATACACAAATACAAACGAATGATAAAAAAAAAGCAGACGAGCTTGCAATGATAACCACACCAACGCATGCGCCAACTACTATTTTGAGAATTTGTCGTTATCCTTTTTTGTTCAATGGAAGAGCCAATGCAAAATAAAATAATAACCGAAGAAGAAATGGAAAAAATTATGCGAGTTTTAAAAAAAGAGGAAGAAGTGCTGAAACAAGAGCAAATCTATATAAAGTACTGATAAAATATTGACTTATATTTCAGCGAATTAAATGAGAAATTAGAAAAAATCAAAGATATAAGTCTGAAAAATGATGAACATGATGAATATCCCTATCATTGTAGTCGATGTTCTCAAGCTTTCTCAAAAATATACTTATATTTTATTCCGTTTTCGTATTGTATCACGTGTAAAAAGAGAATCTGCCGTAGGTGCTGTGTTTTACAACAGCAGAATGAATTTATTTGTAAATATTGCAGTCTTCTTAGGTAAATATGTTTTAATTCATGTAGAACTCTTAATGGAGTTAGTGGAAGTTGGTTTGACGCAGGAAAAACAGTGAATCCTAATTTAAATGTCAAAACTTTTTTCCCGTCTTTATCTTTAAGTTCCACGCCTAAACGTACAATTTTGCTTGATATTTAGCGCTAAAATTTAAAACAAGTGATACAAGCCTTTTAAATGTTTTTGAACCTGAAAATATCATCTCGTTAGAACGAAGACCTTCTTCAGGTAAAAGAATTATAACTATCGTAAGCTTCTGTTATTAGTGATAAACAAAATTCCAGCTATAATTTAAACAGTATTTTATCCTCTCCGTTACATCAACCACAAAACAGTTCTGCGGTTGCGCAAGAGGAAATATACGGTTCTAAACAAGAATCAGAAATTTTAAACAAGTCATTAAAAAAATCAAATTCTCATTTGCATAGTCATTCTAATATTTTCCATTTAAAAAAAAGTTCAAGCAATAATGATTTTGATTTTTTTCAAATTAAAAAAAATACAGAATTTTCTTTTGTTCCAGACAATTTTAATGATTTAAAAATGGAATTGTCAGTTAATGAAAAAATACCAATCGGAAATGTGTCAGAAGAAATCGGTAAAAATCATCAGCTTGATAGTTTGGCCGAACTTTCTCATTCAACTGATGTTAATGTTTTTTCTTCCTCGCCGCCTGCTGTTGTCATTGAAAGTGCACATTCGTCTAAAATTAACGTCAAAGAATCGACCCAGCCAGACTCACCAGCTACCCCGCATTCTAGTTTAAATAATATTGAAACGCATTCTAAATTCTCAGTATCTTCAGACAACATACAATTAACATCCACCTCTGAGGGATTAAATAAATCGGCGGATAATTTCAATGCTAATGGCATTCTTCATGGAATGATACGAATAGAAAAAATTGATGAAAATTGTATCCTAAAAATAAAAGTAGTTGAAGCGACCGATCTTCGACCAATTGGCACTTCCACTACAGTCTCTAGTTATGTTCTTTGTCAATTCGGTTCTCAAAATTCTAAAATATTTAAAAAAAAAACCTCAACTGTTCATGATTGTTCTGCTCCTATATGGGGAGAAACGTTCGAATTTGTCTACCCTACTCACGATCTTAAAAACCTGCTTATATTTTTATTAGTCAACAAGCCTACGGAAAGAAAATCGTTCAAATCAATGCTGAAAAAAACGGATTTTGACGAAAAGGTTTATGGTAGTGTTCGTATAGGTTCGGCCAATTATCTCTCAGAAGAAGAAAAAAATATCTGGAAGCAACTCAACCAAAATAATGAAAATGGCGTGGCAGACTGGATTGACTTCAAAATCGACCTAAAACGAGTAGATACCATGCAAACAGGTTCATCCCAACAGTTAGCAAGCAATACCAGTGCAACTGATATTACCCAAGAGGATACCCCGCAACGTATATTGTCACCTATAATTGACGACTCAATGAGCTACAATTCTATTTCGAGTCTATATTACGGCGATAGTACAATAAGCGGCTTGTTAAAAATCTTTCTCAAGTATTCTCAATCCAATACTTCCCTAACAGTCACCTTGCAACGCGCTGAAAATTTATCACCGCCCACCAAAATCGGATTAAATTGCAAGGTTTTTGCTAAATGTAAACTTATCCCTAAAAGCGGTCATAATGATAGTAAAAAAACGATCTTGAGTAAAAATCCCACCGACCCAGAATGGAATTCATCATTTATATTCAAGATCAATCCCACCCTATTGGAGGATACAATTTTGATTTCAGACGTTTTTCGTACTGAGAAAATTATGTCAAATATCTTCCTCGGTCAAGTGGCTTTACCCATCGGCCCAATTATTGGTGCCAACGGC
The DNA here is from genome assembly GCA_009887335.1 of Henneguya salminicola. NCBI lineage: Eukaryota > Metazoa > Cnidaria > Myxozoa > Bivalvulida > Myxobolidae > Henneguya > Henneguya salminicola. The sequence continues at coordinate 9,716 of SGJC01000052.1, read as the reverse complement.
CAAGAATTGATTGATGGATATTCTGAAAATTACAAGTTGTCATACAAAGTTCCTAGTGCCAATTACGGATTTAGGGGTATTATTTCGTTGTCGTTACGATTTAACCCAATTTCTTACGATGGTCAATACGGAAATTTGGAGATTCGAATTTTAAAAGTTTCAAATCTTAAAATGGGAGATAAAAGCACCCCACTAGACTCCTATGTGACTTGTATTCTATTACCAAACACGGAAAAAAATAGTCGTAAAACATCTCCAATTGTAAAGAAAACGTCTGACCCAGAATACAAATTTTGTTTTTCGTACCAAAATGTTAGCATAATTGAGCTTAAATCGAATAGATGCTTAGAAATCACGATCTGGGCTTCGAAATCCATATTCCTTGGAGGTAATCGAGTCGGTTCGAGCTTTGATTCTTACAGTGAAAATTGGCAAGATTCTAGCGAAATAGAGTCAAATCTTTGGAATCAAATGTTAGAAAAACCAAAAGAATGGATATATGGATCCTTTCCTCTCCGTTATACTATGATCAGTCAGCTATTATATCCAATACTGAAAGAAAACGTTCGAAAATTATGGTCTGAATATGTATCAAAAACTGGCGCAATTTTATCGTTCGATATTATGTATTCAACAACTGACCAGCCTTCGTTTACGATTGAAATCCACAACATCGATGGCATCTCCATTGGAAACATTCCTCTTTTTTGTAAAGTTTTATTCCACGTTAAAGGAATTGTCTCAAAAAATCATACGCAATATCTCGAACAACAATCTGAAAATACTTGGAATAAACAAGTTATATTTCCATTTACATGTCCTGCTCAAACTACGGGTATAGAAATACGAATAAAAACGATATCAGACGACAAAACAAAAAAAAATGCTTGCACTGTTCTAGGAAGAATTCTGTTGTCAAACGGTCTTAATTCCAATGAATGGAATCTTCCATCCTCTGATGAAATTATATTTTTCAACAAATTAATCGAACAACCAAATATCAAGCACTCTGCTCAGTTTAGACTTTATAACTATTTCAAACCCAAAAATATTTCTAGGTGAGTGTTTTCTATTAAATTTCCCGCCATTAAAATAATAGCTGGCATTGGTTCTTATCTGATTTAAAATTTTTATGCCTTTTTGTACTTGTCCATAAGCATCATCAAGAGAGAATAACGATACCAACCCATACCTCCTGATTGTATAACTTTCAAACTCGCACGCTTTTTAAAGTCCTTCTACCTCTAATACTAATCATCGTCTCTAAATAACAAAAAAACCTTCTTTTTTTTTACTCGGCCTGGATGTGTAAAACCTTACTGGTCTCTTTCGAGATGGGCTTCACTGTCCCCCGTCTGCCCCGAGGCAGGCGCCAGGTAAGCACCACTGATATGATTCAGCGGTAGTGTGGGGATCTCACCCACTAAACGTCACACAAAACCTCTTCCCTCTAGAGACTCCGTACCATACAAGGGCATTGGCTCGCCGAACAAAAAAACCTTCTTTATATTTATCTTTTGTCATTTTTAATCTTAGTTCAGGGACGCCAAAGGGGGAACCATTGCATGCGAATTATATAAAATATTTAAATCTATTCAATTGACATTAAGTCTATTGTATTGAATCAAACAGGTAAGACGGCCTTTTGTATTCTCTTCCCCAGGATATGGAACAAGGAATAGCATAGAAACCCAAATGTTTCCTAGCACATGAGTCTATGTTTAACATTGACAACACCTCCTACCACACCGTAACTGGCTTAGGTTTTGCATAAAAAATAACACCTACTATCATATATAAGTGGTATCCCTGTATACAATTTTCGGTAACTTCCCAAACTTAGACAGAGCCCAAAATAACATATCATTTTTTATATTTATGGGGAAGGGCGTTAGGTCTCACTTATCCATCTGATGTTTCAAACCCATATTGGTTTTTTTTGATAGGACTTATAATGCCTCCAATTTAGCGTGAACAAATATCCATTATGAAGGAAGGCTGGTCAGTGGTAATTTTACCCACCTAGTCTTATACTAAATCTCTTTCATTTGAGACTCTTTAAAACAAAGGCATTGACATTGGAGTGTTCAGTTAGTTTGAGCTTATCAAATCTACTGCAATTAATTTTATTATTTACAATTTTCGGTTTTTTTTATCCTGATCACTAGTCACTAGGTATGTAAAGTCTCAATTATCTTGATCGATAGAAACTTGACGGCCTCCCCGTATATTTATCTCATTGTCAATAAATTTTTGTAATGTGGTAATCCCATCCACTGAAATCTAACAAGATAGCTTTTCCCTTTATATATGCCTCATTACTGGTGTCTTTGCTCGATACGATGTAACATTGGCATAATTGTCTCATAAATTAATGTTTATCTCGAGAAATGAAAAAATAAATTTTATAACTAGATATTCCTTTAAAATCCACGTTATATTTCCTTATTTTTCTGCAATTTAAAAAAATATTTTATTAAAAGCATGCATTGATTTATTTAAGTAAATAAATTTTACATAAATTATCGACGTTAATTACAAATAGAAAGAGTGACAAAAAATTGATTACTCTCAAAAAAACTGAGAGCAGTATAAAAATTAATCAATCCTCTCATAAGAAAGTCAAATCAAATCTACAAATTGATTCACTTACATCTGAAATCTCTAATACAAATGTAAAAAAAAATAATTCAATTTCAAGCCTCTACAATATCATAAATCACTTGTGATAGATATAATACCAATATCAAAATCAAGTGTGATAAAAGCAGGTATAGAATCATTTCCCTATACCTTCTAGTTAGTATGGATAATAGGGTAGAGTCTAGTGAAAAATTACACACGGTATTAGAAAAAAAGTATTTTACTATTTTTTTATATGATTTTCTCCGAATGTATCCATGAAAATTGCATCAATTACAAAAACAACAAAAGAATCACAGGATAGAATACCTCCAACCAGTATTTTTAACACTCTCTATTTGTTGTGTGTACAGAAATTGAGAAAACCCTGGATCAAATATCTTCATTTCCTCCAAATTCGTCTCATAATACAGCTGGTATTGGAATACATGCTAATCATAGACAATTCTGCATTAAAAATGACCACTGATAATATAGATCCAAATATTTCCACTGAATTGGATCAAATTAGCCAGCATGTAACTGCTTCTGTTTCTCCATGTGTTGGTTAGAGATATTAGTAATCCTAGATGAGAATAAGGATAACAAACCATATTTTTCAGAAATACACCCTCATCTAGTTGATATCATTACTATTTTACCTAAACAGCTTGACCAAGACAAAATGTTTTTATATTACATGTGAAAGTAGTCAATTGAGTGATATTTCTCATCCCGTAGAAGCGGCATCAGTTGATCCTAATCCTTCAACAATTCGAATTTCAGAAACTTCAATAACGGACAATAAAGACATTATTCCCGTCTATGATGTTATTGATATTTCAGAGACCAAACAAAATGAACCTGAAAGTGGTAACTCATCGAATTTCACTATTTTCAGTACTAACTCCAGAGCTGTTAAAAAATTCTGTTGATAGTGATCCAAATATTGTTTTGAATTTAAAAAGTACTACTTCTGTTAGTTTATGATTTTTTTTACATAAAGATAATAGAATCTATTTCCCCCCAGAATATGGTTCAAACTAGTGTTGAAATAGAAATACCCAAACAGCTTCAAACAGGTGCTATTTTGGAGTCTTCGGATTTATGTAATGCTCTGAAGGAAGATTTGAGTGCCATAATATCGGTAGATTCCGGCAATATCAATGTTTCTGATAAAAATAAGACAATTTTGACCGAGATAAGTCAAATTTCATCAATTACACTCGAGCCTCCTGAATCTACTGGTATGGTTGAGGACAAAAACATCCCGGACGCCATTCAAGGTATCTTTCATAAATTTTTATCAAAGAAAAAACTGAGAAGATAATTGAGTCAGTTTCTCACGGTTTGGGTTTTTTGAATAATAAATAGAAACTGATGAGAGTACGAAACATGATTTTATAAATCAAACCATAAATTTAGAACCTGTATCAGAAGATTTCTCACAGTTTGCCGAAAAGCTTGTAGTTTCTATTGATGGAACATCACAGACACTTAGTTCCTCGTCTGATTTGAGAGATGAATCTGAAACTGCGCCTGGTTATCCGTTAAAACATCATGACTCACGCAGCAGTGCAAGGAGTAGTCTTTTGAAAGTAAGTCATTTATTATTATTATTATTTTAGCAATTTGAGGATGATAATATCAGTTCGACAGTTTCATTTTACACTGTTACCACAATAACTGGCCAAATATTGGTCGGATTTAAATATTTAACAATACGAAATCAGTTAACCATAACCATAAAAAGTGCCACGGATCTTATTATCCACGATCCAAAAAAAGATAAAAACGACGCGTAACCAAACTATTTATTATTTAAGGTTTGTCAAGGTGCATGTTTTTCCAGATCAATCCAAACAAAGCAAATTTAAGACAAAAATTATTAAGAACACAACTTCTCCAATGTGGGATGAAAATTTCACGGTACCCCTTAATTTCAATTCTTATTAATATTGATTCAATGCCATTAAACCACCTCTTGTAAATTCATCCCCTACATCTTACCCATTTAATTAAGGCTGTTACAAAACCAACAACCAAGTTAGATGAAAGGACCGTTAATTTTTACTTCAAAGTTCCGATTAAAATAAATACATTGACTAGATCAATGGCTCTTTGATCTTTTGTAGCCCGCGGACAATTTTTAAAAATATCAACTTCTCTACATATTCCAACAATAAAAAACCTGAGGATGAGCGAATTAAAATATCTCGTTATGTATTTTAAATCGTCAGGGGACCCACCCCCTCTACACTTTAAACGCCTCTGGAGTAGATGGAAATAGCCTGTCTTCATTGCTTCAATATGTTAAAAGGGTATAACTAAGAAACTTTCAAGTTTCTTGTATTAATAGTCCCCGTCCTATACGGATCATACTCTTTCCATAGCATGAGTGGTTTTGGTTAAGATAGGAAACAACACAAATAATCATATACAGAGGTACACATAAAAGTGGAGCATAGTAGACAGTTGATTAACTTGAGTACTCTCACAGGAAAATATGTTACCAACTGCGTCAAAACGCCCTCACGATTTTTTAAAAGGGAGGGAGAGATGGAATGCTTCTTTTAGTTTTATCCTTGGACGTTAAAACTGGTCCTAGTGTAGTAGGATTGTGTTTATTGCCTCATAATTATAGTGATTTTTTAATTAAGATATTACTTAAATTTTTTTTAGTATTTCATTAATTCTGTGGATCTAAAGCTGCGTAAAATCATCATTACTATTTACCATAAATCTTTTGCCAGAAATGTTTTTCTTGGTCAAGTTATTATTCCCATGGATGAAACACTGAATGAAATTCTTAAACGAGGCTATATTGAAAATTGGTACCATCTTTCTGAAAAATCGAAGCTAACCGAAATTAAAACCGAGCATAACAACAATGGCGAGTTCCATTTCGCGATAAATATAATAAATATTACAGAAACACCAATTAAAAAATATAAAAAAAATTCCAAAATAAACGATTGCACATTGAATATTAAAATTTTAGATGCAAAAAATATTGCAACATTAACCCCTGTGCCCTCAGCTATATGTAAAGTTTATCTGTTAAATGGAAAATCTAAGAGTAATAAAAAAACTACCATTGTGGCTCATAATAAATCAGGAAGTTTTTTATGGAACGAAATAATTTCTTATGAAATATGTCGTGAAAATTTTGAGGATTATGGAATATTAGTCAAAATTTTAGATCAACAAAAAACTAGCTATATTGTTGGAAGCATCAATTTAAATAATGGGTCGAAAAAATTTTCATGGCAAGACGCATGCGGCATGGAAACCGAGGCCTGGAATTCACTCAAAACTGACAAAGAAGAATATAAGGAATTCACCGTTCAACTCAGAACTGGAAGTGACAAATAATCCTTTGTTCTAAATATTTAGTTATTATATTATTCTTTAGCTAGATTTTATCATCAAAAAACTGTTTTTTTGTCAATTTAATAATTTTGTTGTTGTTGAGATAATCGTCTGATTATTTCCATATCTTCAACTGACCAAACTAATAGTTTTGGGCAGAACAAAATTGTGGCAGCTATTGGGGGCATATTTCTAAAAAATTACCCTTTTGAGTTTTAATAAATAATTTTAAAATCCTTAAAAATACTCTGCATTACGCAAATATATTTCTTAGTAAAAATTAGGAAATGAAAATTATCTTTGTATACATTCCAAAGTTAAAAAACCACATACATAGGAGGTTGCTTTTATCCACTGGATGTGTTAAATCTTACCAGTCTTCTTCAAAAAGAGTTGTATACCTCCTAGTTAACAAGTGCATACTGCCATATACAGATACGCATTATTGTCAAAACATTAAGGACAGTTAGGTAATTTGAACCACTAACATCACACCAAAATCTTTCAAAAAGGTAGCCAGTACTCTTTTGGCGATAGCCAGCATCCCTTCATTCTTAATAAAGTGCAATGCAGAAAAAAATTCAAACAAACTCGGCTTGAAAACTTATTGCGATTAATCAATGAGCCACCACTGCTTTTATGCCAATAAATACAACAATTTTTGATAAAAAAAACATAAATATGTATTTATAATTTGAATATAAAGGCTTACACAATTATAATAATCTGTAATAGTATCTTCTCTTTAGAATTTGATGATATCCCTTAAAGATTCTTTTAGTTAAAAAAAAGTAGAAAAACATCATACAAACATTGTTTTTGATATATTTAATTATTCGTTTAAATTTATTACTATTTTCGAATCAATTCGGTTTTTTAAGAAAAATATATAATTTTTTATTTTTTTACGAATAGTTTGATTGTATTATAAATTTAATTAGGTAGTATGCCGAACCTCTTATAAGGCTAGGAATACTGGTAGAAATAAAAATATCAGTGCTTTTATTTTGATAAAAAGTTGAAACAAAATACACTCTAATCTTAACGAACATTCCGACGTTAAAAATAAAGGAGCAAAAATATTAGATTCAGATATTAGAAAATTTGTTCATTACGCTATTTTTTACCTTATCCGCTGTACTTTGGTTAAAATGAACTGAGCCTGTCATTTTTTTATACTACGGATATGCAGGGAATGGTAAGAATTAAGTCAAGAAGTCAATAATTTCAATGTATACCCATATTAATCATATAAACTAACTTTACGAGTTAGGTCAATCTTGCTTCTGGTATTGAATTATTAAGGTTGCTCCCATTCCCCTCTGAATTTGTACTTTTAGGTTCAATTTAGAAAATATTTTTTGGGAATTTATAACATTTGGCTCGTATAGAATTTTTTTTTCAAATAAGACTATCTTTTTTTTATAACTCTTCCATATTATGTAATTTGGTAAAAGGTTTTGGTATTAAAGTGTACATTACTATAGTATCAGGGGAACCAGTAGTTTTTGATATTATCAAATATGGGAAAACACTTTTAATTATTACTAGAAAGGGAATTAAATAATTTTTGCAAGCTGGTGTAAAAAAAAATTATATTTTAATTTGTTACTCCCTCCATTACAGCCGTTTAAGCACGCACGCGCGCGTTTAAAATAATTTTAGATATCCGTTCTTTTATTCTCCAAGTTTAGTGATTTAAATCCCGACCAATGCAATGTATATGATATTTCGGCAATAAATAACGCGTATCATGCGGCTGTATCAATTGCACTCGTGAACGTATCCTCCCACGTGTGAAGGTTGACAAAAAACATAAAGAATGAATTCTTTTAGTTATTGCAAATTCAATTTAATAAATGGAAGCGTAATATTTTATATATCACGATCCAATCATATATTTTAACATTGTCGACATTAACTATATTATATTAATGTAATAGATATATATTTTATAAGTAGTTTGGAAGAAAGGCGTTGTTGATTAAAGGAATTTTTTATTTACCTTAATCTTTAATTTATAGAGATTATACGTTTTAAATTAACAAATGAGAAGGCGCAGGCGATTTTGACGGTTTAGTTTAGGCCATTTTGGTACTCGGAAGCATTTTCCGCATCTAACAAAAATTTAAACGTGTATTTTTAAGATTCATATTTTAACTACATTACACTTTGAGATAAAAAAATTAATAATCTATGTAAAAAAATTTAATTAATATATTAATCCGATGAGATAATAATCCGAGGCGGAATCTAACTTGACGACAAACACTAAAAGATAATTTGTTCTAAAAAGAAAAATAAATCCCAATAGACATGATCTAAGTCAAATAAATATTCCATATAGAATTTTAATTTCTCAATTGTCAATAAAAATAAATAAATTTGAACTATACATCTTATCTATCAATAAATCTCTTCGAAACAAAAATGATTTGAACCAAAGATTATGTGTAAAAAAGATTAAACTATCTTTTGCGCACGCACAAATACATGACTAATCTCGTTAATTAAAATCAAAATGCTGCGTGTTTTCCATATATTAATATCAGTTTTTATCGGTTCCTATTACATTTTTAATGGGTTAATGAAATTACTTCCTGCTTATTTTGAAGGATCATATCAAAAATCGGTAAATTTCATTTATAACGTCTAGCAAGAGTTATACCAACTTTGCTACATTTCTGAAGCAACAAAAACATTAACATTTGGATTGGATTTGGATAAATACATCAAGTTCGTTTCAATTTACCAAATAATAATGGCAATAATCGTATTAATGCCATATCCTTTTATGTCTCTTGTTGCTTCCATTGGTCTTCTGATTCAACTTTCGATGATTATCGTGTGTAGCGAAGGAAGTCCTATACGAGTGACCTATCTTCCACTTTTTTCGGTTATTTTCATTTGCCTTCTCGTGAAGATAGTTCTCGAAATTAACCGAATTCGAAGCAATCGAACAAACAAACAAAAACTATATTAGATTAATAAAAACTAATTCAATATTCTACTAATACATTTTATCAAGTTATATTTTTAAAATTCACTTCTGTTTTTTAACTGTCATTTAACGTATATAAATTTGTATCTGCTTATTCTTAACATTAAATTTCTCATCGTTATTAATATCCTTTGTTATTTAACAATAGGCACGGGCAATGCAATATAATTCCTGTCTATTACAATAAAAACAAATCATGCGATCTTTTGCATTGTTTTGCCTTAAAAATTTTAGTGAGGAAAATAAAATACATTGAGGATGACTTTTTTTATATGGACTTTATTATTATTCTTATTTGCCCCTCAAGAAATGTTGTTAAAGGAAATAATGTTAAAACGCTACAAAGATTTTAAATAAAGAAGGGTCGAGTGCACGCTTTTTAAAAGAATTGAATAAAAGAACACCTGCAACCTGATCAGCATTTCTTTGATTATTGGAAATAAGATATTAAGCATAACAAAAATAATGAGCGAGCGATGATTATTAAAATTAAGGAGAAAGAAAAAAATATCGTTGCTTTCAATCCATTTATTAAAATCAAGTTCAAAACAACTGTAAATGTCTTTATTTAATGCTTCTACTTTTTTTCAAATAAAAAGCTCATACCCATATTTTAGCTCGATCTTCTGGGAGAAACACCTTATTTTTGATAAAACTTTTGTTCATGTTACGAATTTTACCTCAAATAAAAATTGATTACTGTTTTAGGTTGAAGTCTCAT
>SGJC01000051.1:0-54760 GCA_009887335.1 Henneguya salminicola | reverse complement strand
GTCCTAGCCGGTGCTATTTGTACACCCATAAGTAAGAATCGTTGAAAATTAGATTACAGAAATACAAATTACGCCGGATCCTTAAGTAAACTTCAACCAGACAATTGTGCTAGTGTTGTTAATAATACTATTTAGAGGAAAAAAATATAATAGAAAAATCCAACGTTAGATGCACGATATTGTGTAGAATTGCGTAAAAAGGACCTACTCAGAATCCATCAAATAAATGAAAAGCAGCCATGCGTTCATAATTAAAAATTTCAAAGATTAAAAATATGAGCTATTTTTTATTTTAAGTGGAGAAGTGTCAGCATTGAGAAAAATGGTCGATAATTTAAAGACATTTGTATTAGAATTTTTCTAACTATTGCGCAAGCTCAAACAAGTTTTACAAATATCTCTACTAATTTGTGCCATGTATTTGTTCAAATCCTGTAAATTGTACTTTGTGAGGAAACTTAAGCCATTTATGGTTATTCACAGTTTTTAAAATTTATTAGCCGGCGCGCATGCCCAATTAAAATGATTCTGCATTCAATCATATTTATTTCCAAATTTATATTTGCTTTCTCTTTTGACTTTGCCTTAGATGCTTATGGGAAAGAGTGTTTTTCTGATATGGTTTACGAACCCCGAAATATTGAGATCATGTATGAAGTCGTAGAAGGAGGTTTTATGGATGTCGATTTACATGTTTCAGAGTCCTTGTCTAAATTAAGATTATTGGTCCTAACAATCAATTAGTGCAAGAAATTCCACGTCGAACCAATGGGCATTATATAGTTAAAGCGACAACAGCAGGCAACTATGATTTTTGCTTCACAAATAAGCAATCGTCTCTTACTAATAAAGTCGTAGCTTTCTATATTACACCTGAACGAATAAAAAAACCACCAGTAGATGATGAAACAGACACAAAAAGTAAATTTTATAAATTCAAACATATTTTGTTAGTAAAAGGCCTAAGTCTAACAATATTTCAACACACCACGCACGCGCGAATACAATTTTATGTAACGTAATTCGTCAAAGCGTAAATAATTTTAAACTGTGATCGTCAACATTAATTTTTTAATCCACGCGCTAATTTTACGTGGGGCTACTTTTACTTTATACCATAAAATTAATTTTATATTAACATATTTATTTTTTTATTCGAAGCTAATGTGCCTCGCTTATCCTTATTACCTCTATCTTACTTTATATTATCCATTAAAAAGCACAACAGCGAACTTAACAAGAACAAAAATAATACATAAACGACGAATTTAAACTCAATTTTAATTATAAAGGTAAATCTAAAGTTAAATTACTAAAATATGGTTTATAATGAACGCATGCGCCGACATAATTTTGTTTTACATCTAAACTTAACGCATCAATTCCAATTTCTATATCATGGTGAAGATTTATAATAGTTTTAAAAATTAGTAGATTAATGGAATTCAGATTTAATTTATATTTTACAATGTGCACATGCGCTATAATTAAAACGAAATTTCTTCTCAAACATAAAATCCATTCTTATTTTTAATTATATGCGAATGACGCATTTTTATTATGAGGATACTCATAGAAATATATACTTCTGTGCGGATCAACATATACATATTTAATACATACGTCTTTTGAGTTTTTCATGCAAAATAATGTTTATTGATACTAACTATTTCCATTAAGTCATTTTATTTATTATCAACAAATATTATGCATTGCTTAGGAATACTCTAGCTTTTAAGAGTACCTATTCTACCATACATGCTCAAAATGATCCTAGCCACTTTAATGCCATCTTTTGTTCGCATGAAAATATAAATATTTTGCCTTTAATTCTCTCTAGGATTTCGAAAACCTATTGGGTTCTCTTTCGCAAAAAAAATATTAAAAATAGATTATGTTAGCAAGAAAAATGAAATATCTTCATAGAATGCTGTATTCTGATCAGGGAGCGGAGAAAGGACCGAACGGGAAAAATTATAAATAGTTTCTGTTAGAAATCAGGCAAAAAGCCAAAATAAACATTAGAGTGGGGGGGGGGGAATGTTTATATTTTAATCCCTTCCGATTTGGCCCTTTTCGCTAATTATTGGAAATTATTCGTAGTGAATCAGAATATATTTAAAATTAAATATAGTGTGGATTAAATCAATAAAAACAGAAAATAGATAAATTAATGTTTATCTCCCTTTATCATCCTGATTTATAACAAAATTACAACTTAGTTTGAATTGTTAAGGCCAAAATATCAGCCAAAGTAGGGATCAGCCCCTAAATTAGAAATACTTTTTTTATATTAATATGCGATCCAAATATACTTTTATAGTTCTAAGCCATTATGATTATGTTTAAAAAAAATGATTCTATTTTTCAGTGATAATTGATATTGTTTAATGAAGATATTTTGTTCTATTTTGGATGTATTAAATGAAAACATTTTATTTTATTAAAATGAATTTTTGGGTTCTTCTGGTTGATGTTATCCAGCTTATACGATGTTTTTTTTGACAAATAACAGAATTGAAGAGGTTAACATCCATTAAATTCCACTTTACCTCGTTAGTTTTCGTATAAATTTTAAAGAGACAACATCTTCAAGTTTGATTTTTAAAACTGTTGTCTAATTATTATATATTTAGGGAAAAAATATTTTCGTATACATAAATATCTCAGTTATAAGTGGTGCAATAAGATGTTCAACAATTATATTTTAATATTTTTTATTCCCAAATATTTCAATTCATTATTAAAAGTGTCCAATTAAATTTGAAAAGTATTTAATTGATTAAGAATAATTTCTTGGTAAATGTTAATATCCCTGTAAATTAGCGCTAAAAAATATTTCTTTATGTTAGAGCTTAAAATTTAAAATTTTTTCTCGTACCACGTTATGCCTTTTTTATGTCTTATATCTGACTCTTACCAGCATCCATCCATACATAAGTATTATCTGTTTGTTTTTTTTCACGAAACCCATTTTAAGCATAAAACGATAATATGAATCTTTATTAAATGCTGATCTGTTGAATGCATTACACACTAAATGTAGAAAACATAAAAACCTTTTCGATTTATTTTTTTTTAATTTCAACCCATTTATATTATCTCTAATTCTGTTTTTTAACAGATCATTTTGTCCATCAAACCTGTTTACACAATGTAGTCGTATTTTCAATCAACTTTTACATGTATTATCGGTAATTTATAGTTTGCAAGCAATAAATATCTTAATTTTTATAATAATAATTTCGTTAAAAAGGAAAATACAAAGTCTACAATTCTATTTTTGATAAAATGATAAATTTACTGACAGGCCGCCCGCGGCGTATAATATAAATTTGATTCAGCACAACATAACAATTAAAAATGTTTAAAATAAAATTATCCCTCAAAAATATTTATTTATTACTCCATCAAATAAAGATGGGAGAAAATTTTGAAATCTACACAAAAAAATTGGATTGTTGCTTTTGTTATACATTCAGACATGTAGCTATTCTTTTTATCAATATATCGTTTCTAATTATATGTAATTAACCCATTCTTACATCGGTTTTAATAATGCTGAAAGTTAATTCGCACTGATTCATCATTAAATAAGAGCGGATTGTAAGTAAATGACAAAACACCAAAATTACAATTTTTCTGCCCCTTTCATCTTAATTTTACAATTCATAAAAAAATATCAATGTCAAACAACCTTCATAAAGTGTTAGCTTATTTAAAAAGATCCCATACTTGTAGGTAGGCTCGAGCTATTTAATATAAAAGTGATAATATAATGCCACGACGAACAACAACGACATCTTTTCACTTCTTTTCTCCATTTTGTAAGTTTTTGCGGTTTTCCTTCTGGAATGAGTCATGAATAGAGATGAAATATTTTCAGTTAATCATTTATTTTTAGGCAGAATTAATTCTTAACTCTTTATTTTCCTGTAAAAAAACATATAATTCCATTTTATGACAATTCTTGAGAATTCTTATATGCAAACAAAAAATGCACGACAATGCTCGTTTAACCACGATAGAAGTTTTTGCAAAATTGAGGTTGAGACAAATATTATTTTTGTTTATAATTGTTACTTTATTGAAAATTCGCACTCACAGGTCATTTGGTCTAATGCGGTTCGCCATTAACCCTGCGGATATTTAATGAAACATTGTTGAAAATTTCCTTCTTTACTTATATTATTTTCTGGTAGATTTAACATGCAGTTATGTTTGCGATGAAAAGCTTCTGATCAAGATGCTTATTCTTATAAAGCAATTAATTTATTTAAATACACGGAAAAATTTCTATCTTCTTCCATTTTTTCTAATCAAGTAATTAGCCTTCGAATATTATTGTTTTACCGTTGAAAGTTAAAGGCTGCGCATTATTGTTTTTTTTGATTGAAAATGCAGTTGGTTATATCTATAATTTATAAAAGCTATTTGGTTTGAAAAACTGATTTTCTTTTTTTCTTTTAACAATTTTTTGATGACAACAAACTCATATAATTGTTCGTTATGTATGAAATTAATAATAAAACATTAAACTGATTTTTTTATTTTACTTTCTTGCTGAATATTAGAAACTTTTCCTTTTTTTACTGAACTTAATTTTTTAGGAACATATTTTATCTTGTAAGAAATGCATCCTATTAATTTTAGGCCCATTCGACTTTTTGCTCTGATTCTGCGCAGATATAATTTCTGTTTTAAAACCAAATCGTATTTTTTTAAATTTCCTTTTGAAAAATAATTAAATGTGTGGATAAATTCCGAAATATCCCCCATATCTTTTTAATCCAAAAAGTTGGCGGAATGAAAAGTCGATTTTTAAATTAAATACAGTTCAACGATAGAAAATTCGAAAAAAATTAAAATAATAAATTTACCTTACCATTCTTATTTCCTCCGCTCGCATTTTCCTCATAATAGTCATGTATCTTGTTGACACAAACTGACAACTTAAAGTAAGTAACTCAATGCTATTTTCATACATAATAATAATTAATAAAACGCTCCAAGCTATTGAAAGGGTTTTGCAAGGACTGTTATGCCACAATCATCACACATTCAGTCGCTCATCTCGAACAAGATGCAACTTTCTCATGTTGGATTGTGGCATCCTCCCCCATGCAGGATTGCTGTCCCGATTGTATTATAGGCGGACCTTAATATTAGTTTAAATTTTGAATTCTAAAATGAAATTTAAGTCTTCGTCCACAAAACTTGTTTTTTTCCGTAGTAAGAAAGTCCTAAATTAAATAGTATTGAATGCATCATTGGGATAAAAAAACGCAGAGCCATAATATAAACTACTGGTCAAAACGTACACTGAGACAATATTTTAAACATTTTTAAAAAAATCGTAAATTATTCGCTCAACCGCATAGCTAAAAGTTTCAACGTAAAAATAATCAAAAAATTTTGAATTGAAATATTATCAATAACGTACTATATTATATGCTTTTATCACAATTATACGCATGCTCAATAAAAAAAAATGATAAATATAGCCGTTGGTTTTTTAAATAAAATATATTTTTGATTACATCAAACTTGTATTAATTGAACAAGTCATAAATATATTCCTCGATATAAAATTTATTAAAATATTTTTATTTTTTATTTAAACAATAAATTGATTAAAATTTTATAATCTGCGTTTGATACTCTTGTCATATAATATTGTAGGCAATTATTAAAGAAATTTTGTATTTTCTTACACGAAAGCAATGCACTTTTAATCGTCTTTGCTCGTTTTCTCTTTCTAGCCAATGCAGATGAAACAGAATTATCTCAAAGAATATCAAAATATTTTAGATAATTTAATTTATTTGGCTTTGAATTACATGAAAAAATTTATACCGGATCTAACTACAGTTTAAATAAAGATGTAATAATACGTGTTATTATATTTTAATTCTTCTCCTCTGCGAGGAGATCCAGGCATTCATGATTTTTGAAGAAAAAATTATGAGAATCTGTGCCAGTAACTATTTAAAAACAATTGACTTTTATTTTGTTCAATATTAGTCTGCCTCTACCAGGCATAGGGCTTGGTGGTATTAATAGAATTTCGAAGCTATCTGATCTTTAGTACATTTCATTCTTTAATTTGAGTTACTATAAATAACTATATATATTCACGCCATTTAACGTTTTCTCTATTCTAATATCCCTACATGTAGATGAGATGTATTTTTGAATTGGATTTAGATTGTGATAAAATTTTAGTCTCGTAGTTATTCGCATAAATTCAGAAAAATATTATCGCTGTTAATCGTTTTTAGAAAATCAGCTTTGTCTGAATTTTTAAAATATAATTATTTTCAGAAGGCATTTATTTTGTTTGATGACACATTCTAGAATGACATTTTAGCCATCTTTTTTAATAAAAGTAGAGCAAGTCTTATTTTCTCATAATTTATATTTAACTAAGTAAAAATTTATTTTATGATTCTTAATTCTTCATGTAAAATAAAATGGATATTTTTTTATAATCAAATGCTTTAGCTCTGTTCTATCTGCGCATAATTATTTTTTTATTGAAATATATGCTTTTTAATAATTTTTAAAAACAGATTAAAACATAGATATTTTAATAATTCAAGTGTTTATTTATTTTATCGTACTTTTGAATGTGAGTTTTTGGGAGTTTTAATATAATTTGGCTTTTGGTACAATTCTTTGAGAAATATTTCGTGTTCGCCCTTTCTCATATCAAAAAAACTGGATAAACGTTTATGCCCCCCTAACAGATGAGTTCGTGAAACCTCGTTTTAACTTTAGATCTACAAGAAATGCTCCAATCAATATCGATTGGCAAACGAAATAATTTTTTATTTTCTTTAATACGTCGAAAATTTTACCTTTTAAATTATTGGTCCTTTCGCAATATTTTGAGCAACCATTTTCCTTCACTAATTAATATTAAAATAATAGATCTTTTAAGGAATTTATACATATAATTTTTTTTTGTGCACAATATAAAAAATATTTGATTACAAAAGTTATGAATCTATATTTTCACCACTGCGCGCTCTCCGATTACATCTGATATATTAAGTCTATTTTTTTATGACCATAACTTACGAATACACTTGTTGATAAATTATTGTCTAAATTTTAAACTATTTCTTTTTCAAGGATTATTTTAAATTACAGAATCGTTAACTCGGAAGATTGAAGTCGCAATGTACACTCTTGTTTCCAAAACTAGCGAAATGAGACGCGGCCAAGAATTTATGGATATACGAGATGAAACACATTCTCGATGTATTTTTTAAATAATTTATTATTTAGTAAATTTAGAATCTCACGCATATATTACATACTGGGCCATATTTGAATGCTTAATATTTACTTGTGTAACTGTAGGCCAAATATGGTATTTGAAGAGATTCTTCGAAGTCAGAAGAGTTGTCTAAAACAAAAATGCAACTTAATATAAACTATTCGTACTAAATATATTTCATTATCAACTATTAATAAGTCGTTTGTGTAAAAAAATGTCGTTAAAAACAAAAAGTTATGCTAATAACAGTTATAAGCATTGCTCTTTTTGTCTTTTCGGAGAGAAAATATATTTCTATATTCGGGTTGTAAAAATATTATCAAGAGGAGTTGCGAGAAAAATAACTTTCATGTCATTTATTTTAAAAATAAAATACTATTTGAATTGACAATATAGATTTATTTTGAGAATATACGAAATCTATCGAACGAAAATTGCACAATGTTATAATTCACACTAAAACCATCGAAATTTACATGACCGACAATTTTAAATAATATCATTAAATTTGATTCGTTCTAATGCGTTAAAGTTATAGTTTCCAATGATATAATTTGAATTAAACATTAATTTATAAAAAATTCAAAAAATATAACATAATTAATATTTTAAGTAAATGATACATAATTTGAGACGTTTTCTTTTTCACAATTTTTTCATATTTAAAATTGTATTAAGGATAGATAAAGATGAAAAAAAATAATGGGCGGCGAAATGATCCAAAAATAAAAGAAAAATCGGAATGAATATCCACATATAAATCAGCTCGTTCTCAAAATCTGTATAAGAGAAATGGATACTATTTGGCATTTCAAAACTAAATAATAAGTCAATCGATTTTAAATAAAATAAAATGATCCCTTCAACGATTTTATTAGGTATAATGTACTTATATTAAAACGAATTGAAAGGCAGGCGAAATATTTTGGCACGTGAAATCATGCAAATAACGGTTTAAAACATCGAATTTGTCCAAAAATATTATCAATACAACTGATATAATCGCGATGGCTCCAAAATTGTATATGAAAAAGAGAAAGGAAGAACGTCATTTGAGAATTGCTTGTTCTATAGCATGGTCTTTGGTTAAATCAAATAAAAATATTGCGTTTACTGCTTGTTTGAGGATTATTATTCCTTCACAGTTTCAAAGGTTGAAATCATGATGGAAATTTCCCATAGTATTCTTATTCCGAATGAATACCGGGCAAAAATTTTTTTATAGTTAATTTAAAAGATTTATTTAGTCTGTCAAAATGTTATATATGATCGAACTTTTGGGCTGAGCAGCCTTAAGACTCTTGCTCAATCTAAAGGTAATTTCGACAGAAATTTATCGATTACTATCTCCCATGGTGGTGAACCATTTTTTGCTGGACCTCTGGAAATTTGTCTATTTACGTTTAAAAATTGTAGGAACATAAAAAATCTTTCAATGTTTGATTTATTTAAAAAAAATAAAAGAAAAACGATGAAGTTCGAAAACGTTCGAACTCGCTAAATTTAGTTAATATAATCGGTATATGCCGGGTTAATTCTTTTCAAAAATAAAATAATTTACAAAAAAATGAAAAACGAAATGTGAATCAGACATTACTATTTTAACACTTTTCTTAAAGAAAAAAAGATATGAACGTTCGAAATGGGTTATATTTTAATGTAATTGCTTTTAAACAATATTCAAAATAAAATAACATCTATTTTTCATCATTTGAAAATAGTTTGGATTCAACTTCTACCTCAACTTACAAAACAATCAATCAAAATAACTTGAATCTTTAACCCTGAGCTGTTTACATCATTGTTATAACGCACGCGCATATGGGTAGATTTAAGCCACGTTTAAATCCTTATTCTGACTTCATTATTTCCCAACCGAACGAAAAGTAAAAAAAAATATTTTTATACTATTTGACTAATGTTCGGACATTTTTTTTTATAAAAAACAATTCAATAATATTTGCATCATAAACTAAATTGAGTGATTTATATTTGATAAAATATTATGAAGAATTTTAAAAGATTTGGAAAAATGTCGTACTGTGTTAAGTTATCTCGACTTCATTAGGTAGTTACCCATGTTGTAAAATTATTAAAACTGAAAAATCTTTACGGTGTAGTTGGTTAATACCTTTACCTGATAATTTATTTTATGCTTATTTTCAAATTATTTCCTTTATATTATAGAAGGAATGCTAATAAAATATTTTTATTTTCCCAGTCCTCCCTGATCATACCGCGATCGGACCATAAATGCCTTCGGTTATTGAAAAAAAAACCTCCGCTATCATAAAAGGACATCTCAACATATTACTTTGAGTACACCAGCCAAAGTTCGACTCAATCATAAGAAGCTTACCCCCGGCTTATCTCAGGGGGAAAGGTGTTATTAACTACATCACCACGCCCTATAATATATTGGGTATCTTTATTGCTGAATCAGATATTACAACATATATCTTTAAGGTAGTGCCTTCTTTTACGGACTTTCACTGTCTTCTACATGTCCCCCAACACTTCATAACACTAACTGCCCACGATATTTCACATGGTTTGTTGTTAGGAAAAATTATATGCCATTCTGAGACATGCACCAACGCTATTCGACATATTAGGCAAGCTCAATCAAATCGAATACGACGACCCACTAATCGTATTATATTATAATTATTTTAAATCAATTTTTGTAAAGATGTATTTTCATACTAAAAAGATCATGCAAATATTTTACAAGAAAAATAAAGGATTATTAAAATAGAAATTGTATTTTTATGATAATTGATCAATAAATAAGGTAGATTAATGTAGAAAAATAATTATTATTATTTCTTTAATTAAATGCACTTTTTAATTTGTATTTTCTGTTGATCAAAATCCACACCGCGGACTGAGTCTTGTTAATAATTCCTGATCAACTGAATAATCGGGTCTGATTTATTTTCACGTAATCAATTGCTGAACAGTTAACATTAACTGGGCTAAATATTCTTAAAGGTTTCAGAATTAAATTTATTTGTTGGCTGCATAAATTGATGATATTGATGTCATAGTATTTTTACACTTTTTATCTCTTCACAACTTCTTCCAGGCCTGGTAGACTTTTTACAATAAATTTATCAACTCCTTAATTAGTCTGATTAACTATGGAGGGAGCCCATCATATACCAGATTTGAAGTCAAGTCATTTAGTTCTATATAGGTTCACCAAAAGAAGATTTATACAAAATCATAAAAAGAGGAGGGTTAGTAAAATTTGAACCAATTATTAGAGATGGATTATTCAGCCTCCTTCTCTAAGCGTATTCTGATTAAGAAAACGACTATATTTAATAAAAGACTACATTTGTAATTTTCTCTCAGGGAAGAGATTTTTTGAGGTGTTTAGTAGATCAGACAATCATATACCAGAGTAAAAAGTGTTCCATATCGGTTAATAGGGACCAATTTTTAGTCTGTTAAGTTCCTGTAGAAATAGATAAGTAGGATTTTACGAATTAATTTAATGGAAAGAACAAGGCACTAATACTGTATTCAATGCCGTGAAAAAAAAGTAGAGTACGTTTAGTTACTACTAAGTTAATTATTATTTAACCATGGCCTAATCAGAAAAGGTCAATCGCGAAAATGGAATTTTTTTTTTATTTTTGTTCATCAATTTGGCTTTGCATTATTTTGATTTTTTTGCATCCAAAATATAATAATCTGGTTGAGGATTGCTTTTATTGAATTGATAATTATAGCTGGCATATCATAATTTCATATTTCCCATCATTATAAAATTCGCCTTAATATTAAAAATAATGTATTGCAGTTATATTTATAAATTAATATAAATTTCACCATTTTTTGTTTTAATATTAGGGGTTAGACGAAAAAAAATTCGGTCATTTTTTATTAAAAACATAAATTCTCCCATATTATATTTTAGGTTAAAAACTTTGAATAATTCATTAATTTACATTCAATAAAATAGAATAGAAAGTGAATACTAAATTTTAAAACACTTTCTGAAATTAGCTTAAAATTAGGGGAAAATATTTTTTCCCTGATTTGATACCATTCCAACATTGAAGTTTTTTTTTTATATCAATCAAACGAAGAAGGTTTCAATCGTTTTTAGAATCATTAAATATATCCTCTACATTTTTTATATGTTAAAATTCAAATTGGTTCTAATTTTATCGAAGATATCGTATTATACTCGATTTCTATTCATTAATGTTTAAAATAAGGATATACCATGGGAAAATAAAATGTCATCGCAAATTAATATTCTCTGGGCTTTTTTAACGACAACGATTAAAAATTTGTACCTAACATTTTAACTTTCGAGCTAATGACTGAGTATCAACGAGTTTCTTTAACATCACTCTCCAATCTTTTTCTGGCCGATGCATGTTAGCCAAATACCGAACAGTATACCGTACACTGTAGCTTAAATTCTCCTATTTCATTTTAAAATGACGTATTATGCAGAACTAGTACTGTACTAACTACACATAGAGTCATATAAAGATACTAGTTTTCGTGGCAGCCTGTAACATAAATTACGAACCGAATCATTCATCCGTCTATACTGTTCTCTTTTAATAAAAATTGACTACATGTATACAGGACTACAGTAGCACTAAATGTTATTGAAAATAAAATTGTTTGTTTTGGCGCCATTATTGATATGCAAGAAGCGCCTGTCGTTCATGTAAAATTATAAATTCATAACTAAAAGAAGGGGATTAAAATTCCCTCAAAGTGAAATTAAAGTTACAAAAACAAAACAGCCAACTAATAAGAACAAAAGTTATTAATTTATTTGATAGTTACTTGTCAAGTGGCTAATAGTCCATTAATGCTACGCCCTTATAATTTTACAACCTTTTGACTTTTTGCCACAGCTCATAGATTGGGAAGCACTTTTTAGAGTAATGAGATACCTGATCAGATTTGGCTTATACACTATTACATTTCACGAAAATGGTGTCGATCTGGAAGTTACCCAATATTAATATGAGAAATAGAAGCTTTTTCCTCACCAGGCCACATAAGTTGTGGACATCAAATCTATTGCAAAAAACTTTAATATTTTAATGTTGCTGTTTTAATGCCAAATCAATTTTGTTTATTAACTCAAAAATATAAAAAAAAACTCTGACATATCCATTTGAAATGATGTAAGTTCTTTCTAGATTAAGTAAAAGCTTCAAAAGATATAAATTTTATTTGCATAATTTTACGAAAAAAAAGAATATAATATAATTGTAATTATATTTTTTTTCAAATTGAAAGGGTTAAAAAATATAGATGACAAAATTAGGTTGATGAATTTGTTATAAAAAAAGGAGCGTATAAATAATCGTTTGTTTTTATTTGAAGAATTTTAACAGAGTTTTAATTTATATTAAATAAAATTCAAATTCGTCGCTATAACTTTTATCATTCAAATATATCAATTGTTACGCAAACATCGTATTAAAAGATGTCTAATTAGCGTGTCTGATTGCACGGGAATAAATATAATAAGATTATATTATAATTGTTGTAATACTTATTTTATTAAGATTTTTTATAAAAAGTGTTAAAATATTTTCATACTTATTAACTTCTAATATTATGGAGGAAAATACATCTGAAACAATTTTTTTAAGAGAGAATACTGTTTTGGTAAGTACCCCCCTCAAGGAAAAATCAAGAAAAAATTTCATTAGAGATTTTGAGGAAGATTTCCATTCTGTGGTAATTTTATTTTTATCATTATATTATTTTAAAATTTTACCCCTAAATTTTAAAGAATTTATGAAACAACACAACAGTCAAGGGGGTAAACGCTCGTCATTTTAGATAACGGCGAAGATTGAAAGTTCAAACCCGTATTGGGACATTTATTTTATAAATTCCTAGTCTTAAATTATGGACTCGTATTCTTAAATGTTCGTTATTATCGTATGGTATTACGGAGGGAGACCGGGGAGAACAAAATGTAGTAGAGGGGTGCATGTTTCAATACCTGAGAAAGCAGTAAAAATAAATGATAAATATTAAAAAACGACATGGAACAGATAGGGGTATCGTTTCCTGTCAAACGCAGGCAAGCGCACTCAAAGCTTTATGTAGTGATGCCCTTTATATGATTTAAGGACCGTATAATTTTTTTTTAAGGGAACCAACGCCTTTTATCGTAATGTAGGGGATATGATCATTGGAGTAGATGCACTTTTTGGTCTGGATACGTTTATTTTTCTTTTAGAAAAAAAAATAATTTCAATGTATTTAAAACTATAAAAAGAGGCTTTAAAACATTACCTTAAAAACCTATCCTTATTTTGGTTAATTTTTTTAATATTTGTGTTTTTTTATTTGCCGGAAATATTATTAATTACCTAACTCTTATAAGCAGCTTTAATTTTATTATATCCATGGGATCATATCTGAGACAAAATATTATTTGGTTGACAGATAAAACACAACAATATATTTATTTTATTATAACATTTAAATATTAAAAATATAGCCGTTTTGTTCACGTAATTGTGTTATAATATTAATGAATGAAATATTTTTTTATCATTTTTATTTTTTACACGATAATTAATTGTTGAAATTTAAACGAGACTACATTAGGATTTGCATTGATTTAGATCTGGCTAAAAATTTCGTCAATATTTAGTCATCATCAGTGTTTTTTTGTTGTTGATGTTTTTCATTTTGATTTTTTTATATTCTGATCTTATTATGAGATTTTATATTTTGTTGTCTTATCTTTGAAAATAATTTGTTATTGTTGTTGTAATCGGTCGGGATGTGTAAAATCTTACTGGGCTCTTTCGAGAGGAGCTTCAAAGTCCCCTATCCTGTCCCGATGCAGACGCCAGGTAGACACTACTGCCAAGATTCAACGGTAGCGTGTGGTCTCCCCCACTAAACTTCACACAAAACATCTTCCCTCTAGGGACGATCTGCCACTAGAGCATTACCTCGAGGGAGCTATGAAAATAATGCGATGGGTTTGCCAATCCTTTTTTTTAAACAAATTTCCGAAATGAAAATAAAAAAAATTGAATATTAGCTAATGCGGCACGCAATATTTTATCCTATGATTCATTAAATGCGATTTTTTTGATCAGTTCTATTTTAGTTAAGATACAACTTTAGCCTTTTAGTTTTTCTGAAAATACGCACAACTGTAAAATTAATTTTTTCTTGGGCTAATAGTTATATTCTGATACTAAAACATTTATTTGAAAATATAAATTCTCATTTACAAGCAACAGAAATAATTTTTTGAATTTTGCGGCTTCCATTTTTGCGAAATTTCATGAAATAATGAACGCAACTTATTAACGGTAGGGGTTCATTAAACAAAATAACGTCTCACTACTCTAAACAAATGGTGACAATATTATATGAAAAAAAGATCTACATGACATGATTCAATTCCACAATAAGTCAACTCTCATTGTGATAAAGCTCAAATGAAACCATAAATATAATCGATGGATATGACGCAATAAACGTTTTAGTTATAATTTAATTAATGTCAGTACTTCTGAGATGGCTTGTATAGGGAAAAGATAGTCAACCATAAAAATTCTGAAACCTGACAATAAAAGGAAGAGTTGCCTGAACAAATGAGTTGAAATTTCCTAATTCTACAAAAAGCTAAACATTTTATTATAGTTGGCCCTTTCAAAAGAGGAAAATAATATAATTCTCGCAGAAGGGGAAAAATTATTGCAAAAATTTATGGTTTCCTTTGGTGATATAAATTTTTAGGATAGGTCGTACGAAAATTACGTAACGTTTAGGGAGTGGTGGCTGAGGAATGTTATTTTATTGATAAAATTAATGAGGAAAGAAGGGGATGGAAGATATTAATGTCCTTTTTGATTTTAAATAATATACGAACGACCGCCTAGGCCCTCTAAAATGTTTGATCAACTTCGATTTGCAAGGTTATAAATATGAATTTCCCAAACCTATTTATTTTTTAATTTCATAATAAATTCAACCAATTATTATTTTATGAGGGAAATTTTGTGATAACTATATTCGGATTTTAATCTATCAAAATTTTGGGGTGAAGCTGGAAAAGCTCATATTACTTCAATGATCTTTTGGTATTTTTTTGTGAAATCAAGAGATATTGATTAAACCTAAAAAAACGTGTTGCTTAAAAATAGATTAGGAATAGCTAAAAATAAAATAAGAAGGGTTATCATCACTTTATTTGCTTCCAAATGAAGATGGTAAAAAAATTTTTGATACACACTTTTAAAAACATTCAACATTCTGGATTTCTCCGAAGAAATATTATCCTCTTTTTATTTATCTGTTAGTGATAAAGCAGTTGAAGAGAAGCACAAAGATTGATTTGGATCCAGAATCCATTTGAGACAATAAAAAGGGAGATCCCGAACAACTGATTTTTGAAACAGATTTTATAATTTTTTGAAATCGAAGTTGAATTTTTTCTTCTTGAGCTATTTGAAACTTTCTCAATGAAGTTAAGAAAAATAGTTTAAAGCAGATGGTAATCCAAGCTGATTTAGGGAGTTTTATGCATGAACGTCATAAAAAAAAGTTTTAAGAATGAAAGTATTTTTAATTTTTTAAATAAATAAAATCCCGAACTAGATAAAGCATGACTTAATATATAGAATTTTTGTTATAAGTAATAAAATAAAATCAACAAAAATAAAAGATATTAAAATTTGATAAATTATAAATTTATTTATATTTTACAATCTTCAGGAAGTATAATTTACGAATTTTAATGAACTAAGTTATAAGATTTGGTAACTGTTCTTTAAGCATAAATTTGATGCGTAGATTAAATCCTGCTTCATTTTATCACGAATAAATATTTTTAATGAACATTATCTTTTTGTTATTTAAAATATTTCATGTAAAAAAAACAAAATAGACAATTTGAGTTAATTTCCCAAGACTTCAAAGATAAAAATTACTGTCGTATCATCCAAATGATCAATTTTTGAATATGAAATAAATGGCTCTTATATTATTTATTTTTTTACTATTATGCTGAGCGAAGGTTGAAAATATCGCATAAAAACGCATAACGCATACACACATGTACGCAAACTCGAAAAATAGCAGTAAATTCTAATTATTTCCGCGGTTTATAAATGATCGAGAATTAGCAAGTTGTTGATTTTGAGTATTTTGTGGATGCCTGAAAATAATTACTGAAGCCTTTTGCCTTACATCAGTGCATCTCTCCTGGTAGTATTTGAATTCTTGTTTGTTTACCTCCACGAATGCATAAAGATTTGGATGCGCGTTTGAAAAATTTTCATTTAGACGTCTATTGTATCGCTCAACGCATTGTTAGTTCTGTGAACCATTTCAGCACTTTCAACCTTGGAAACATTCCAAAGTGAAGGGTTGAATCGGATAAGCCAAGTTTGTAGAATGTATGACCAAAATTCCTTTAAATTTTCTCTTTCTACTAAGAAAGTTTGGACATAAGTAATTGCATCATTCATTTCACTATAAGATATTTGAGTAAACAATTCCATTTAGGTATGAATAATTGTCATGTTTAGGCGGGATATTTTTTATTTTATTAACTTCTTTCTGATGGCTTGTTTCAAATGAAAATACCACCCATGAATTTTGCTCTCGGTATATTCTTGCTTGATTGACGATATTAATGCTTTTTCGAAATCTGTAGTTATGATACACGGCACCCAGTTGTACTCCATTAAAACCACGATTTGATGAAAAACTTCCAGTATAGGTACTCGTTTTTACATGTTACAAGTGCATAAACTGTTGGAACATATATTTCAGGCCCTCTATCATAAACCATAAAAATTATGTACTGATCTTAAAGTTCCATCGATAAACGTATGGGTGTTATAATATCTCATGAGTGATAATGTTTCGTTGGTTGCCCATATAATAATTTGGTGCTGTTCTCCATGGATATCACCTAACCAATACCTTCTAAAAAGAGGTTGCCCATTTCTGTTTAGACTAAATGGAGGCGTAGAAAAGGCCTGAATTGTGTTAAAATTAGACGCGACAAAGTTCTCGCGTATTTTCGCAAAAACCAATTTTTTTAACGGTATCTGGTATGGAATGTCCGAAAATTGCTCTCGCAGTTGGCAAAGAAGTTTTTCATAAATTTGGCCAAATTAGAGCTCCAAACCTAAAGATTTTTCATCGATATATTTTTCAACAAAACAATCTAGAAGTCTTCTTTGGATTTAATTGGTCAATTTTTTTTTTCACCTGAACATGTGTTGAAGCCTTTTATAGTGATGCTATCTCCTGAAACAATGATGCGGACTGGACAAATGGCCGAAACGCGTTTTCTGGAGATATAATAAGATTTTCCATTATTCTGTGAATTTTTTCGATAATAAAAGGCTTCGTAGTTAAATCCATGTTCCATTGTTTTGCGCATGCATCGTTGTTTCATGCGATTTTATGCGTTATGCGGTTTATACATACTTCCGCATTTATAGGAATTTGATAACATCACACGAACAACAATCGTAAAAAAAATGGATTTAATAATTTATGATCTTTGCACCAAATATAAATTTTAAATGATACGTATTGAGCAATCAAGAACGTCTATTTGAGTCAATATAATCAGTCAGGAAAAACAGATAAATGTTTGATAAAGAGCATGCGTGATTTTCTTTTGTTCTCGAATTGAATTACTAACTTGCTTCCAAATATTACGTTGATGCAGTCATAAAAAATATATTGGAAGCAACTTTATTATATAAAATAAGAAAGAAACATTTAAAATCCAAAAATATTTTTATACAAATTAAAAATGGATGTTAAGATTAAATTTGTTTCAAACCTCTTCAACTGGCATACGATCTTTTTATAAGATTTAGAAGTGGCATTTCTCCGTTTTGAACACCCCTCTTAATTGACAGATTTGATTATTTTTCTTTAAAATACATTTTTAAAAATTATAAAAATTAAACATAAAATAAATCAAAGATCGTACTGATCATATATTTTATCATATATTGTCCCATAAGGAAAGTTATAGTAAGGATTTCCCACTTTTTTTTTTTATTTTAATTTCCCCCTTTAAAGACAGTTATTGTCAAAAACCTGTTGAACACTGTAAAACTTATAATAAATTTGATGGAAAGTACAATTTCGCTCTCATTTTTGGGCATAGCTGCATAAGTTTAGAGAAACCTAAAACTAATAAATAATTCTAACGATATGATGACATTAAACCAGAAGAGGGAGCCCACTATAAAATTCAACCTAAAAATTAATTTAATTTCTATTATTTCTTTGAGAAATTTTTTTAAAAACACGTAAGATTTTAAATTAATTTCGCTCGTAATTTCGGATTCTGTTGTTTTTTTGTAATTGACGATATAGAGGGTAATAGCGCTGAATTAGAGAACGTAATACAAAAATGAATTAATTCAGTATAGCAGGGAACTTTTCAGTTAAATACAACTCTTGATTTTAATTTACCGTTGATTTGCTTGTTAAGTATAATAAATATCTCAATTCAAATTAATACACATTCTGTAAATATATGAGAATACAAACGGTAATTTAGGTAAAATTCCATTTTGCTTTTTACTACTACTTCTTATCAGGGATGAGAGGTCTAAACATAATATCGGCTTTAGTATTTTTATATTATTGAATTTATTTTTAACCTTAAATAAATAAATATAAAATTTTTTGGAATGTGTTTTATAGTTTTTAGTTAAAATCTCCTGCCTCCATCATTTATTTCGAAATATTATCTGTAAAAATGCACAATAAAAAAGAACCGAAAACGTAATAATTAAACCGAACTAAATGTTAGGTTGTATGTAAGTTTTGAAATTCAAGAATCGAATACAAATAAAACAATACGGACACATTCCACACATATTATGAAGGATCGAAGAAAAAAAGACATAAAATTTTCTTACGGATTAACGGTAAAAAAATGTTATTTATTATCAGTTATTTAAAAATAAAACGCATATAAATATAAAATATTATGAAGACTGTGAGTACGTAAAACAAACAGTATATTTTAGTTCTATTCATTTAAGGAATGCTTCGCTCAAGTAAACATAGGTATGGAAAAAATACCAGAAAATGATTGGCTAAATTTGAAGGAAACAAGAAAAAAAATAGATGCATGCGAACAAATTTCATCAATATTCTTAGATTCCGAGATGTAAATTCAATTTATAAATATATCTTAAAGTGAAGGAAATAAACAGAAAGTCGAATTATTTTATAGAATTTTTCTGCTGGATTGGTCTTCGTATTGCTTTATGAATGATATCGAATCCATTGAAACTGAAGAACTGGTGGGATATATTGCTGAATTAAATGTTAAATTTTAGCTGTTATTTTAGGTTTTAAAATATTATAGCATAGCAATTTCAAGAGAATATATTCCTTACCCAGCAGTTTTTATATGATTGTAATGCATAGAAACGCGAAAGTTTACCATCACAACCAATTTCAAGGTATAAAATGACAAGTGTGTAAGTAAATGTGAGATAAAAATACTCCCTGTACTTTTTATCTCTTTCTAGAAAAATTAAAAACGATAAAATCTCACTATTTATAATTAAATAAATTTATCAATTTTATAAAAATTAATGTTTATGACTCACGTACGCGCGCCGAATACTATCGTAAATAAAAATGAGCAATCTTTATGATATTGTCGTAAACTTGCTTTGCTATTTTTATATAAATTACGACTGCAAGGGATCAGAAATTTTCGTTGATTTTACTCCCTAAAGTCATAATATTTTTAAATAAATACAGATAAGAATTAATAAGTTTTATATTCTTTAAATTTATAATCGAGCTCCGCTCGCTTATGAAGGAGCTATGTCGTTTAAATTTGATTCTCCTCTTTAAACTTACACACAGTATTGAAACCTTGAAATATCTCATTGGCGGGATGTATACAAGACATTACTTATCATTTTAATTTAAAAAAGAGGAGTAAAACATTACAACACTGTCTTCCGGTTGGTATGAATTCTTCTTGTACTTCTAAGAAAAATGAAGTCTCTCTTACTAAACCTCTTTATTCTAATCTTGGAGGCCATTCCAATGGCTCATTAGTAAGCAAAATAACCTCCTTGTGATCTCTTTAAATACCTTGCATAATGTTTGGGCGTAGGAGATTTTGACGGGTTAAAGTACTAGGGATATCTATTTGTTACAGTTGATATTACATAACTGCCAAAAATCGCTTAAATTGTTGAATTACTCGCTTATTCTTACGCGTGACGTCTTCTTACGAGTAAATTATTTGTTTAGCTCTATTCGTAATATATTTTTAATTTATTTTTCTCTTGCATATCGATGCTTATGGGAATAACTATTCTGATAATTTATAGTAATATCACAAAATTCTGCGATAGGTTAGGTTAACAAAAATCTCCAATGTCAAATTTGCGTTAGTCTTGGTACAACTCTACCTGTAAAAACATATAAATTTTGGTTAGAACTAACAAAAACACAGCTCAGAAGAAAAATATTTAGTAAAAATTGTAGTTTTTTTGCCAATTAATACAAAATATTAAAAAAAAAAGAAGAGTAAGGTAAAATAAAGTTATTATGATGTTGAGGGTTTCCTAAAATTAAACAAAATCATCTTACGACAGAATGTCTTTTTTTTAAAGCAGAATTTTATCATTACATGCTATTTTTTTATTCCATTCTTTGTAACTATAACGCTTGTTTTTTAAAAGTTGTAAGCACTTTTCACTTGAGCTGGGATTATTTGTCTAGCTTGCAATTTTATGCCCTTTTCTGGTGGAACTAGATCTGAAGTATAGAATACTTCATTAACGCATTGTTCACGCTTGTCTATGTGCTCACCGACCGTCAGCTTTTGACAATGTGTGTCAAAAATCTAGTTACATCACCACCACTGATTTTTGGAACAGATCACTAGGCGCATTAAAAACTTCTTCTATCATATGAACAACATAATCTGTTTCTGGCGTTGCCTAAGTCACTTTTTTTAAAAAGAATGAACAAAGATTCTTCCAGACACCCTTTAAGGTTTTTTTTAAATTTTCATCGCAAGATTCTCCAATGATTCTTCCGTCATCATATACATTGAATTGTTTCCGAAAGTCTTAAACCGATAGCTCACTGTTTTACAACATAGCTTCATCCAAACGTGCAAAAAAAACTATTAATGTAGTACGCTTTGAATGCTTTGATGACTCGTTGGTTTATTGGAGGAAGTAAGTAGGTAGTGTTTGGGGGCAAAAACAAAACTTAACCCTCCCGAGTCGAAATTAATTAGAAAAGCAGAAGAAGGACAAGAAATATGGTCGAGAAGAAGCATAACTTCAAATGGTATC
This sequence comes from Henneguya salminicola, assembly GCA_009887335.1. Classification (NCBI taxonomy): domain Eukaryota; kingdom Metazoa; phylum Cnidaria; class Myxozoa; order Bivalvulida; family Myxobolidae; genus Henneguya; species Henneguya salminicola. Next base: position 33,121 of record SGJC01000051.1, on the reverse strand, counting down.
TTACAAGATTTGAAATAACGGTCTACATAGGGTATCGGGTGGTTGCCAAACTAGTTCTTATACATGGAAGCTGTCTCCCAAGCTATAGGAATTAACTTCGAATCCCTGGTACGCTAGTTTTGAATATGTTTTTTTATGCTCTTAGGTTTTCGGATTATAAACAAGGAACTGCTTACTCTTACCTTCCTTATATACATTTTCACCGCCCATACTGTCAAATCGGTCTTTGGAAAGTTAACAGCTTTCAAAAATTTGTTGGCATCCACTTTCAGAACAGCCAAGTCCAATCCACTTTAAGTACAATTTCACTGTTATATCCCTCTTCCCCTACCATAGCTTTAAGTGTTTCAGGAAATAAAAAAGCAGATTCTTTATTAGCCATCCCTCCTCTTCACTCTTCGGATTCTGTGCACGTTATAGCTGTTTTTTTAGGGGGAAGCAACCGTTAATAGCTAACGTGATTTATTTTTCGCATTTCTCCTTAGCTTTTTCCTTCAATCTCTCGAAAATCAGCTAAGCTTGATAACAAACGGATTCTGATCGATTGGAAAATTCATAACTTTTACTTGATGATCCCATAATAATTTTGGAATTGTTTCAATCTTAGCTATAATAACCTAAGTTTTAAGAATTACGTTTAAGGTTAAGGGCTGAGCATTTCCCCCAACTTCGAAAATTCGTTTTTTCTTCTCCTTGATTGTTTCTATTGTGGATTCCGGGGGCTCAAGTGTCTTTGCCAATTTACATTGTGATATCAAAATCCTTGATAATGTTCCGTTAAGATTCCAGAAATAAAGTTTTTCTTTACTGACTAGATGCAGAATAATCAGTTTACTGTGATTTAAAACATCGTTTTTAAACGTTCAAAAAATCTATTACAAACAAGATCAATTTTCGTTGATTTTTAAGGGGCCCTCGTGGATATAGAGTTTGTGCGACATACGTCTATAAACAGCAAATGAAACACCAAATAAAAAAAATGCATGGCTGTCAAACAAATATCAAGCACCGCGTAAGTCGAGGTAGCGCACATTAAGGTATTAGTGTAACATTATTCATATTATTGCATTATTTTGTGAACTGAAATTTCTTTTAAAACAAACCAAGGGTAGAATAATAATCCGAAAATTAAATAATCCAATTTATTTTGTTTGATTCACAAATAAATAAAATCTAGAAATTTTATTTTAAAGGTTATTGTTGAAAATTTATTGCAACATCGATATTATTAGAGTCGGAAATATAAAATTGTTGAATGTTTTATTATAATGATAAATATGTTAGAATTTCAAGGGCTCTATCCAATATGACATTGCAGATTTATAAAATATTTTATGTTTAATTTAAAAATATGAATGCTGTTTTTTATTAAAATATTCTACCTTTTTTATTAATTTAAAACTAATTTTGACATATAAATACGAAGGCATTTGATCTATTTTTGAAATGTGTATTATATTTAGAATTTTCATGTTAATATAATTTTTAAAAGTAATAATAAAGTTAATAAAAGAATACTCTAAAGCAACATTTTCTTACCTAGTCATATTTATATTTTTCGTAACTTGTCATAATTTTTCTCCCATACTGCTCTCTAAAAGTAAAATAATATATATGAATTTAAATATAGTTTGCATATTTTAACATGAAAAAACATTTACAAGTACAGTTGCAACAAGTCTAGTATATTTTTTTAATCGATTCATCATTTTACTATCGTAGCTAGGTGCCGGAACGCTGTTCATTGTCTTTTAAAAATGATTTATATGATATAAATTTTATATTCTACTATTTTAGATAAATAAAACTGTTAATCAAGCCTTAGCCGGGTATTCACAATAACATGCTAAAAATTATACACAGGAAATTTTAAATAATTTTATTTGTAATGAGTTAAATAATTGAAATATATTGAAATTAAAAACAAGATATAAAAAAAAACCTTTATTTACATTGTAGATTTTATCCTTTGAAAATGATTTAAATGCAATATTTTATATTTTTTTTAATCATTTATTGATTAACTTAATTTTAGGAATCATTAAATAGTTATCAAGTTATACAAGTATCGAAGAAATAATCCATTATTAGACATTATCGTAACGAGCTTTATTTTAATATTTTATGTGTTATTTTGTATTTGTAACGATAAGAAATTATCAAAATATGTCTTTGAACAACGAGTTTGAAAGCTTTGATGAAATAGAATATGAAATAATTCTAGTTTATTGCATTTCTTTTTCTGAATCAAAATTTTACCTGAACCCAATCTTTAGTATTAATTTGAAATGTGAATCAGTATAAAAAACTTACTTTATAAATACTAAAAACTCGTTTTGAGATGATTTTAAGATAAACAAAACTACAGAATTTTTGACGCTTATTATTTTACGTTATAAGCACAATAGTTAATAAACACGAATTTTTATTGCCATGGGAGTTCATTCCCTGCCGAATCCCACTCCTAAGATACAATATATTACTTTAATACTCTTTGAAAAAGCCCTTTAATATGTTATATAAAGGTCCCCATTACTTCTTAATTCGAGTATACTACTAAAAGTGAGATTTCGGCAATAGTTGGTTAATTTTTCTGATTTCCCACGCAACCGATATTTCTAACTGCGCTTAAGCGCTCTTTTATTTAACGCTTCAAAAAATTAGTTTTTGCGATAATTCTTTCGTAAAATATTTACTTAAAAATATTGATTATTAATTGCATGTATAATTTAAAATTGGTTTCTACAATTCTATTCCGGTTTAGCTACTATTTCTACCTCTAATAGAGACATAATTGCAAAGCAACTGCGCTTTGCAATTTCAATAGAATTCTATCTCTATACATTTTATTTGGATCACATAATATGAAATTAAAACGAGGAATATAAATATTATTAAAAAGTCAAAAAAGTATATTTGAATATTAAGGTTTCTAATCCATTTACTAACAGTACCTTGTTCTTTTTATCTTTCTGCTTATAATGAGTTATAACAAACACTAAAGTCAAGCGAAAATTCAAGATTTGTAAGAGTGTGTATTAATGAATGGATAAGTTGCTTATGTTATAAAAAGCACTAGCCTCGAAGAAATTAAATACGAAACGACAATCAGAAAGGCTTTAAAAAAGCAATTGTTTAATACAAATACACAATTATAATTGATTTAAATCTATAGTTAATTTAGATTTATTACGAGTAAGATTTTTTCTATGATGATAAAATGTGTTGGTCAACTCTTGATAAACTTGTACCATTATTAGTTGAAAAATAAAATATCTCGCTTTGATACGATTCTGTGTATTCTTTATTTTTTTGAAATTTATTTGTAAAAATTCAAATATTTTTTGAACATTTTATAGTTTAACAATAGCATATGTGATCGAGTAATAGATGCTGGTCGCTTCCAGTCACATCGAAGTTTGACAGTTCGAAACCGAGTTTCACCATTTATTTTATAACAATTTTTTTTTTAGATTCTGGCTTCGCTTTCTTTAATATTCATTGTTATTGTATGATATTACTGCAGTAGACCGGAAGAAGAGAGACTGAATACCGTAAAAGTAGGCGTGTTGCAATGTGTTAGAAAACAGCATTAAAGACACGGTCAATGTGAAGGGTTGTTCTAGCGTAGTTTGTAACACCGTTATTTACTATAAAAGCTAAGCCAAGAAATTATTAGCGGCGTCAAACGTTGAGTGGTGAACTCAAAGTAATATTTATGGATGCGCTTAATATGATAATATAATAGTATGCTTTTTTTATTTTAGAACCACAATTCTTTATGACACGTTCAGCGTATGCTTTGGTAGGAGGAGGCTCTTGAGGCAATAAACATTCGTTTTCTTTCATATTCCTTTTTTTTTGTAATTTTTCAATCTTAAAAAAGATAAAAAAATGTGTTATATGTTTTTTGAATAATAATAAGGGAGTTCTCTAATATAAATTAACGTAGTAAGTTACCCTGTATATTAAAGTTGATTCCTCTAAATTTTATTTCAATAAAATCAGTTGGCACTTCTAATGAAAAATAGGTATCCAAGTGTTAAATAAAAAAAATCAATAAAAAAAAAGAATTGGATAAATTTATCAAAAAAATTTAAGGTACAGAAAGTTTTTTTCATCTGTTGTAATTTCAAAAATATAAAGTTTAAGACAAAATATTATCTTGCACGTAAGACAAAGTAAACGAGAAACTTATTTATTCAAAGATATATAAAAATAATTAACTAAACTTAATGAGCTTAAGCCACCGTGTCTGGTAATTTCCGAAATGGAATATGTGGGGCCATATTTTAACTGAGCGAAAATGAACTAATACGGAAACTTTTGACATTTATTTATAAATGAAAATTGGCTTAACAAACTGGAAGACCGATTAATTTTTGTAGGAGGGAAAAAAGTAGTTTTTTAGCATCCCGTCGAGATCGAACTAGTTAAATCTTATGAAAACTTAATCGTGTGACAAGAAACGGTTAAAATTTCCCGTCGTAAGATTAAAGCGTGATATCATTTAAATACAAGGAACAATTAAAATTCTGTGAAATATATATCTATCATAATTACGAAAAAACTTAAAAGCCGGTCAAATTATATTTGTTTGGTTATCTTTCAGATAATCAGCAAAAAACATACTATCAGTAGTTTTCTTTGATATGTGAAAAATAAAAATATTCATTTCGTTACATTTATAATATTTAACCATCTTAAAAACAGAATATTATTCTTGAGTTATTCATCCTAAATATCTCAATTTAGCAGAGGAGAAACAGACTTTATATATATGTCAATTTATTCTTTTAAAATTAACTGTTTCATCAAACTATAATTAATTAATAAAAGATAGCTACAAAATTTACGAACAATTACGAATTTATATAAAAAACTATTTTTGAAGTTCAATTATTAACACCTTAATTGTTTGTTGGATTACAAGATATATTTAATAAAGCTTACAGTTAAATCTGTTCTTTAATTTATCTATGAAGAAAGGAATTCTTTTTAATGTCACATCTTTTAAATGATATGACATAACTATATAAATTAGAAATGAATACGTATAAGAGGGAAGATTAGGCGAATCCAATTAAAAAATACTCACAATACTCAGCGGTATAAAATTAATGTTCTAGTGTTTTCAAATTTATAAAGAAATAACCAAAAAAATATAAATTTAAAGTCGAATAAATCGAAATGTTAATAAAATTCTATAGTAAAATACTAATCAGAACAGCGTAGCCTTGTTCGAATAATTATATTTTAAAATTATACACCTTATTATTAAAATATTTTATTCTTTTATGTAGTCTTGATGTGTTAGATTTATTTATTGTCTTTATTTAAGAAGCTGAGTAGTCTTCTTGTTAACGTTAACTTTTTTTTCAAGGCGAGTCAGTAGGATTATTAATTCCCTGTCCTAAATATTAATAATAATATATTTTCTAAATAAATGGAAAATCCCTGGGTTATTCGATCCGCGCGACCATTTATGCGTTTCTTTCCATCACTTCAAATAGCAGTTGAATCTCTGCAATCCGCACTATTTAACTATACACTTGTTAAAATAATAAATGTCCGTCTTCGAAAATTCTACAGAAGTTGTTTGATTAAATATATTCTTTAATGTTATTTTTGGATTCAAACATGAATCAGCTATAATAATTTTTGTAATTAAAATATTATTTAATTTTTCAATCAAAAAAATAATAAACAATATCATTTTGATAATTGCATAATAAATAATTGAAATCCTCTCTGAACACATTACAATGCCGATAATTTAGTACCAAAATAGTTCTGCGGTGCTTAATTCTGTTTACATTGTATATAATTATAGCTTACAATTTAAAAGCAATGTATTTAAATTTTTTATAGATTATAAAGTCAAGGTACAGACGAACGAAGTATATCGACTATTCGCAGTGAATATTTATATTTATTGGAAACTATAAATACGTATAAGTTATAATATAAATAATAATTTTTACACCATAGTAAGGGCTTTAGTTTTAATACTGAAGGTATTTGATTTCAAAATTTTTTTACATGGATAAATCTTGTCGTATTAGATTTATTCGACATTAATGAGTATTTGCAAAATAAACAAAAATACAAGATTATATATTGATAGGAAAAGATTAGATGTATCATTAAAATGGGGATATAAATTAAAATTTTAATTTGCCATCATTCAGGAAATTAAATATGTCAATGCTTTAATCTTATTAAAAATCTGCTCGATTATTTTTACTCATTTTTTTTTATGATAAAAATGGTAGCATAGATTTATTACCGAACCTATTCTGTTAGATTTAAATTTCTTTTTAAAGTTCAAAAAAATATTATATCGTGATATGATTATTATTAGAGCAATTAGCATAACATTAAATTATACATTTTGCGGCTTAATTCGGGTTTTATTATTTGGTATTAACAAAATATTTTTAATTAATAAATGTCACATACAAGTGGAATTGTGTGTTGTCGATGTGATGGAAACGAACGTAAGGATTTTAAACGGGAAGTCCTAAACGAAATTCTAAATGAGGTACAAGTATTCTTTTTTATATATATATTATTATCTGATTAACCATCAGATAGGTTTTTTTTATTTAAACCCTTATAAAAATTCCCAAAATATAATATTTTACCTATTATTTTGTAAAATAAATAATTATTAAATTTAAAAGAAATATTTATTTTTTTGTTTGCAGCTGTAAAAGATGTTTTAAGCCAATAATCCTCAAAATCATAAATTAAAGTATGTCTAAACTTTTCTTGAGGAAATCGAAAAATATAAATTGATTCTGCAAACTATATACTTATGATTAAATTCAAAAAAAATGATAAAGAAACATTTTTATTATTTGAAATTGATGGGAATGCCTGCCGTTTCTTACCACCACTGTTCAATTTGAGCAGTGCATATAATTGAAAAAAATCGAGATTTACACGATTTTTTTTTAATTTAGCCACAATTGATTTAGAGTCTCTGAAACGAAAAACGAGAGCTTAATCTCTATATTTGACTTTGCGATTTTTTTCCTCAGATAATATTTTATTGCATTTTCAAATTATATACTTATAAGAAGCATTAGTGTTGAAATTTACCATGTTAAGCAAACTTTATAGGGTGATCAGATTAACGCCCGAAATAAAAAAAATATGTTAGTTTTCAAATAAATTTAAATTTATAATATTTCTTCGAATAAAAATTATAATCGCATAATATTTTTATTCGCTTTATTCGACGAGACGCAAGGTAGCGGGCCATTTCCTAGGGTTGATATTATTACGTTTGAACTAATATTCTAAAACTAAATATTTAAAATTCAAATTATTCAACTTACATATTCCAATATTTTATAACAGTATTAAAAAAATAAAATGTTCTACCCATATTACACGTTGCAAATTAACTCTAACATAATAAAATTGGTAAATTGTTTTATGTCCCAAAGTGTCGCATCCGTGAACAGATTTTATTGTTTTTAAATCAATTCTTAATCAATATATTTATTTTAATACTTTCAATTAGTTATTAATAAACCGGTAAATATAATTTTGATTGGCATCCAGATTATTTGCTTGAAACAAAAAACTTGAAAAATTACATAAAAAAAAATAAATTGCGTTCGAAGTTTCTTATAATTATTTAATTTGTAAATACCTTTTAAATATATTCTATGATTAAGAAAATGATCTCTGTCGAGTATACACGCTATTTTCATATTTTTCGCTTCAAGGACTTCAAATAACCTGTTTATGAATAAATGAGGAGAAAACATATATTTTCGATATTTAAAATGTTTTTATCTTTGTTGTTTTTTTGCGTATTTATATGCATTTGCATCATGGCCGAGGCATCTAGCAGTCTTCTGTCAAATTGACTGGTTCGAAGTGTTGTTAAGCGGTTTTATACGGATCTTAAGTTAGACAACGAAATTGAAAACATTAAGGGAAATCTAGTTGTTGATACATTTTAAACGTTCCTTTAAAAGCATATTAGAGTATTTTGATGTAAAATTCGAACCATAAAAGGCAGACGAAAATAAAAAATTATTAATGTAGGCAATAAACTTAACAGCAAAACATAAAAATAGTAGATGCTTAAAATTTTGTTTCACAGCCCTTTTGACATTGGAATAGTGAATGGTAATTAACTAAGACACGAATAAATTAAAATCGCACGTTGATTGCAATTTACAGTTTGAATCCCTGTGTTTTATCATTTGTCACAATTAAGCCAATTCATTCAAATTTTAGAAATGATTTAAAAAAATATTATAATACATTTGTTTGGATGTGAAACACAGTTGTAGAGATTTTGGTATGGTTAATTAATATTAAAATTCATTAATCTAATAATATCATAAGATCGAGAAATAAGCAGAAGTTAAATAATGTGCACTGCTATTGTACAGGATATTAAAATATATTCTCCAAGAACGGATGTTAAAATTCATATTATTAAAAACGATTCTTTTCATTATTTTGAGTTTGAAATGAATTAAAAGTTTTATATCTAAATAGATTTTATCCAGCAATATAAAGTCATCTTTTAAATCTGAACTTGATAAATATTAATTCATCCTCGTAATAATATAAATATTGCAAAAATTAAACATCAGCTTCAATATGATGTAAAAATTCTAACAAATCTCTTCATAAAAAAGGGAATAGAATTAACAGGGAAATTTTTACAATTGTATAACAACGCCCTATATAGAGGAATGATAAATTCCATATATATAAAGCATTATTAATATTTTTATTATACAATTTTCTTTATGAAGAAAATACCATAGTTTGCCGAATAATTATGTTGATAACCAAATCTGTTATTCCCGAAGGAGTCCTTCTTCCATTACATTGAGACAAAAATCGTTTTTTTAACTTGTTTCTTTTGGGAATAACAAAATTCGAGAACGAATTCTTGTAGAGATATTCATTTTTTTAAAGTTATACGTAAAAAATTGTTCCAAATTCTTATAGGCAACGTCTATCCGAATATATATAAATAAGTGTATTCGCTTGTTTGTATTTATTTATAAAAGAGGTGTCAATTTGTACACTCTATCCAGTAGAATTAAATGCATAATTTTTTGAAATTTCTATAGTATTCAAATAACATGGATGATAAAAATTATTATCTTATTATGAGGTTTCTATAACTTTAAATCGTATCTTTTATCCTTCTTCTTTTTTCAATTCCAAGCGGTCATACAAATACCGGTTGGGCCAAGCTTTGCATCTTCTCCTAAAAACTTTTGTTATAGTTTATAAGAAATATTACTTTGTGAATTATAAAGTCTCCAAAGGTTCTTTGTCAGCAGATTCAGACAATTAGAGCGGTTGTGTCATTAGGCTAGTTAAACATAATGAAAAATATAACTTAATAAATAAATTATTACAAGCCAGCTACTTTTTACATTAAATCTTAAAATATATTAAAAGAGTAAAAAAAATAACGGCGTACAATGATGCAAAACCTCTTAATTAGCATTTTTATAAAAATGGAAGGATCATCTTACCCTAACTCCTGATATAGGCTAACATACTCTTCGGACTTCAGTTAATGGAATAAAAGGACACGCCAACATATAATAATTTATGATGAGCTTTTAATACATAATGACAATATTTTTTTTTTAAATATAAAATTAGGACTCAGCTTCCTCTCTAATAAAACGACTAAAAATATTTAGATAGTTTTTTTATTTCGATTTATAAATTATCTAGATTTACGAAGGTAATGTGTATTCTTTATAATCAATTATTTTTGATTTAAATTCTTGATCATATTTTATAATTATTAGATAAAATCGAAGACATATTTTATCTATTTTGAAATCAATTCTATCAAATTAATTAAAGATAAAAATGCTAGAGGGTAAGATTTAAGCAAATTATACGTTCTAGATTCAAGATTAGAACTAAAATAGTGGAAGCAAGAACAGACATAACTCAGCATCAACACACATCTGTTGCACTTGATATTAAAGAAACATCTGATACAAAATTGTGTTATATACTAATTGTAATATTTATTCTTTTGATATAGCTAAACGATTTAAACTGCGACCTAGTTGTTGAATATATAGAAATTTATTCAACTATGGCAGATTCAGTAAGTTTATTATAATAACCTTGTGCAAAAATATAGGCTGCGTCAGTTTTAGAATAAATCAAATTCCAAATGTAAGATAAGAAGCGAATAAAATTTTAGAGATATACCGTTAAAAACAATGTCATACAATTCGCAAGATTCGTGCCCTTAGGGTAATATAACTTAAAAATAATTTTCAAGAATAGGGTCGAAACGAAAAGTAGATCTAAATTATCGCTTGTATCATCTTGAATGCGCGTCATATTATTTCGAATATGATGTTGATGACGAAATTTTGAATCCAAATTCGAATATTCTTAACGATGTTCACGTAAAATTGATGATTACTATACATAGATTGAAAATCATTTTATTGAAGCTATGAATTTAGATTACAATCCTCCTAATAATATAAAAAGAGTAGGAAGCATTTATAGATCTTCACTGCTTTCTTCTAATCCAAAATATAAGGACATTTTTTATGAGTTTTTATTTTAATTTTATAACATAGCTCTATTCTTAAAAAAAATGAGAGCATGCTCTTTAAACATTCTTTGCAGGAAAATATGACTACTAAAAATAAAATAGCTGTGAGTAAATTATTCTAAAAAACTCTAAAATTTACTTTAAATAATTTTGGTCTCCTATTTTAAATTAATTCAACCCATATTTAATACATTAAAATATTTAAGTTTTTTATGGGGTGAAATTTTGTTGCAATTTATTAGGAACGAGCTTGCTTGATCAACCGTAAATTCATAGTTATATTTTTTCTTAATATAAATAATTATGGCTTAAAAAAATATAGTATATAAATTTGTTAATTTATAATATATAAATCAATTTATATTCAGAAGTATCGTGTTGTAAACTTTATTCCTCAAAATAATAATTTATCAAATAATATTCTAACGAAAGTAGGCTTTAAATGTCTATACTATTTCAAATATACATTGTATAATATCCCCTTGATGCGGTTACTGAATTAAACATACTACTATTAAGAATTTACTTTTAAAAAGTGCGTATTATAATTAAAAATTGTCCTTTTTAAAAAAATATAATTTCCAATCTTAATAAGGGCGTGGTTCTTAAATTAGATGATGTTTCTGTTAGGGGTTGATTTGATTTTTGTGGGGAAATATACGCGGACGGACGAGGGAGTAGTAAAAAAATATTTTATGCTGCTACGTGATTTACGAAAGGCCATTAACATTATTAAGTATCTAACAAAGTAATAGTTGTTTGGTTTAACAAGAGTTCCTTTACATTTTCATAAAATCACAAAAACTGAACAATTTTGTTGTTACTGAAAGATTTTTTAAACCGTATTACTTTCCTATGAGAAATTTTTAGATATCTTAGAGTTAGCGTTAGCGAATACCAGAACATCAAAGAGAATGTTAACACCTTCCATACCAAACTACTCGCCCTACCTCTTTCGTCTGGAATTAGTAGGCTAATAGAGCATTGCCCAGGGACAAAAAAACTTGAAGGAAGCGTGAATAATTCATACAATGTCTGAATAGTTATTATTAGTACCTGAATTCGTATGTTTTTTCGCTTCGGATAAAATTTTGAACCTTTCTAAAGAATTTTTATCGAATTAAAAGAGTTCAGTATCATGAAATATAAACAATATTGCACCAAAAGCAGTTCTGAACATTCGAGTTTCAGAGATTTGTCAAAGACATATTTCAATAAAAACATTTTTTGTAAATTTCATTCAATTAACTTTTAAGATAAATTTTGTAAATATTCACAAATTTCTTTTTCCTTGCTAGCTTTGAATTAGGATAAAACATTATTTTTATTTACACAACATGACATTGTAAATTTTATGAGTTTATTGCTGTTATAACTTTTAATGTGCATAAATTTTTGGTTTATTATTCATAAAATGACATTATTGAAATAAAAAACCATTTCTAATGTTGAAATATTTTATCCCTCGTGGATATCGCTAAAGAAAAAGTATTCTTGTTATCTCATAATTGATTTATAGGATGCTTGCAATTTTTACCTTAAGAAACATTATGATCTTCTTGAGTTAAGATGAAATCCTTTAATTTAATGAAATTTTTACATTGCATACCGTTCTCAAAAGTCGATCTAAGGCCTGAGCAAAGTTTAATAGCGCGTTTAAAAATTTTGTTATTATTAAAAAAAAACAAGAAATTATATTTTATTTTGGAAAAAAACTTAACTAATTCTTTTTTGTTTCAATAAAAGTATTTCGTCATTATAATAGCTTTGGTGCATCTAAATACCTCAGACATTGAGACAATTAAAAATGGAAAATTTTCAATTTTTTTTCTTTCTTTCGATATTTTTACAAGTCGTCTTTTTTGTCCTCATGTTCGTTGAAAATATGAAGCGTTTTCTTCGTTATGAAAGCTCTTTAGGGGTTTTAAACTAAATTATTAGCTTGCTTATTTTTATCTGAACCAAAAAACATTAATATCCTTATATTTAAACCTCAAATAATTATAGCATCCCTCCATTGTATATTATTATAAATTCTATTTAAAATTTTCCCAAATTAAAACAAAAAATATAAATAAAACATAAATTTAAAATTGGATAAAAATATTAAACTAAGTTAATATTTATAGCTGTGTAATAATATAAATCCTATATTTTACAGATTGTGTCGAATCTACATCTGATTATCTTTCAACAATAGTTTATTTAGAAGAAAAATTTACTATATGTATCTGTTTGAAGTTTTCAATTTAAATTGATCAATTTTAAAGTCTATCATTCCTTTATTTTGCTATAAATCTACACTTGATCAAAGGTTTAGAATTAGCCATAATAAAAGATTTTATACGAACATTACTTTGATTTTTTTTATTCTGTGGTAATAAGCGCCAACACTATTGTTTATATTTTATATCTCTATTATTGGGTAATTTTATCTTATGCCATTGCGTAAAAACTTTCGATGAAATGTTCATTTTAGTAATTTTTTATTAACAACCTTAAATTTAAGTAAGCACTCACCTGGCTAATAATATTAACTAACCGACTTTTTTTTATTTAGCTAGATTAAAGGTTCTCATAAAACAGCATAATCATGGTAAACTTTACCAAATATATAAAATGAATGTTTCTTCATAAGCATTAATTAAAACATACATTGCAATATTTTAACTCTACTTATTAAAATTTTGAATGAAATATCTTAATTTATGAAATTTTTAAGTTTGAAATGTTCATTCACTTAGTTAAGGAAATATTGTTGATAATAATGAGGAGAATCAATAGGAAAATGTAAAAAATTAATTAACATTTGAATAAATTTATTTATTGTATAAACGAAAATCCTATACGGACAAAAAATTGGCGATATATTCTAAGTTTGAGGGTTCTAAAATAAACCTCCTTTGAAAATCATCTAAATTAGATAGGTTGGGATCGAAAGGTCAATTAAATTTTATGTTTCTTAAATATTCGTTTTAATGGCAAATAGAAAGGTTTTCTGAGGATCACCGAAGAGTTATATGGGGGTTAAAACGCTTGTAGTAAAAAAACAGTGTTGTGTATTCGGTACCATCCCTTGTGGATTTTCTAAACGTAAAATTTTTGGGGAAAGGAATAAAAAGATAAAAACAGGGTTTATGTTAAGATTTAATTTATTTTTACAAGAAAAATTTGCCGTGTATATGTATCGTTAACATAAATTTCTTTAAGAAAATTTCGCTCGGTAAATTTGATTGAAATGATAAAAAAACTCAATTGCTTCAATTTGTACGAGTTATATATTATACCCATGAAATATTTAATAATTTTAAGACATCACATAGCTTACTGTTATTTTATACATCCATTATTTGGTTATTAATCCAAAACTATGACTTCAGTTTTAATCAACAAATTTAATATTTTTTAAACAACGAAGATCTTATGAGTAAACTACGCTGGAAAACAAGAAACTAAGACAAACATAAATTTAGAACCTGACTTTACTGTTAAATAAATATATATTAAAGTATTAGAGGGAACTCTCGAAGGAAGAAAGTTTAATTTATGCTGATTGACAAAAACGCCCCATTTAAGCATGCCACTTATTTTTTATTTAACGAGTGTTATTTCTTTAACGCTTACGTATTTACTGAGATGGTAAGACCAATATATATGAAGAAACTACAGTTTTGGTATATAATGGAAGTATTATTATTTTTTTTTTAATATTGCTACAATCTTATGTATGCTCATAATGATTGATATTAAAATCTAGAATCGCTTTCTGTGTTCTTTTTTAATCCGACAATATTGAAATTTATGCTGAATTTTGATCTATTTTTTGTTGGAAGTAAAAACCGCTATCTTAGTTCTTTTATGGATTGAGCAGATAGTATACAAAATATCTTCACAATTTCACGCGCAACTTCTATCTCTGGCATCTGTTGAAGTGTAAATCTATAAGATATAAAGAATTAACATTAACATAAAAAATTATAAATAAAAAAGGTTAACCTGCTTCTCCCGTTACTTTTTTATAAATTTTTAAGGATAAATAATTGAAAAAAATGGATGAGGGGAAGGCGCCTATTGGTAAAAGGCAGCAAAATGAGGTCTACAAACTCTTCCCACCACCAACTTAAGATAAGAGCTATAGTATCCCCCGGGATTCGTTTCTCCAAAATATATATCTTTAACGGAATATTCCGAACATCTACTATGATAAAGTTGAATTTCATGCCATATAAGAAAAGTTTAAATAAATTATTTTGGCACAGGACAATAAAATGCACTTTGATCAATCGCACTTGAAAAAAATATAGGGAATTAACACTTATGATTTTTCTAAAAATAAAAAAAAATTGATCCGAAACTTGGAACTTCTACAAAGAAATAGTATCTTAAGAATTTCCATTTTTTTAATTTAATTATTTTATATTTAGTTTAGCCCCACGGTTTACGTTTATAAAATAAATTATATTATAAAAAGCTTTAAATATAATAATGGTAATTTTAAATAGCATTATTGCGTCGGGGAACCTAACTTCAGTTTTCCATCACCTTTCGAGTTTATTTTACACCTTTTCAGTTTATGCTCGTTTAATAAGGAACGTAACTGCGATATAAACTGAAAACTAAATCTATTTTAATTTTTAAGCCAAAGATTTCTCAATCAGATTTCAACTTTTATTTGATTTTGGAAAAAATTTACAATATAATTAGAAAAAACTATATAACATATATTTTCAGATTGAAATTTTCTAAATATTATCTTAATTTTGTTTTTAAAATATATTTAATTGAAATTGATAAATTAATATTTCTTAAAAAGTTTATATCAATATATATTTAGTTGCCCTTCAAATCTAGAAGAAATCGTGCATTCTCTACAATGGGTATCTCACCGCAACATATTAAAAAACTATTAGAATGATTTAAAGTTTAAACTAAAATTAATTAAAAATTTTTATTATAATAATTATCTTATTCGTTTCTTGACGTGGTTTATAATTAAAGCTATATATATATATGATTGTATATAAATATAGTGTATTTGATCAGCAGAAAAAATTGAATATTTTTTAAATATGTTGTATACTATCAAGAGATGGAGCTCAGAGTAAAATTGGAAAGGATTTATGTAAAATTGTATTTATAATTAATACCAAAAAAGTAAGGATATAATGAAATGTTTGTGGGGAAGAAGAAACACTGGTATAATCAGATTTTCAGGGTCAAAGTGAATGATTTTCTAAACCATTTCTTTCAATAGGATACTTTAAATCAACCAGTGGTACCGTATTCTAGCTGTTTATTTTATCCTATGACACTAAATATTTTGATCAAAATTTAATGGACTACATTAAATGGAAGAAAACATAATTCAATTTTATAACTCGATACATATCCCAAAATAGAAATGTAAAACGAATGCTTATTATATATGTGATATTAAAAAATTAAAAAGATTTATATATTTTTTTTAAATAAAGCCTTTATTATTTAGGGTGGGGTATTTTTTATAGGGAAATTTGTATTACCTTCTGATTCAACATTAGGGTTTAAGTCGATGTACTCATCAAAATAATTTTAATATAAATTTTTTAGAGGAAGTAAAAACCGCTAGCCCAATGCTAATATTAGTAGCTCAAATTGAATACATATACAAAATAAAATATCTGGACAATTTCGCATGCAGATTTCTACTCTACCAGCCACTGGGTGTGCTAGTCTAAAATTTTATACCATAAAATCATTTTACAGGTTTAAGAGCAAAAAATATTAATAAGATAAAAAACTCATAATTAATATGATAAAATTTTTTAGTATGGCAAACATAGCAATACATCCAGATCTTTACAGATCATTGTTAAAGCAATTTGCAACATTTTTAAGGATACAATCGATTATTTTACTTGGTTCTTTTATCTTGAAGGACTTTATTTTTTTAATCGAAAAGATGTTTAAAATTTAACGGATTTCTTTTACAAGACTATGCCTTAACCTTCCCATGTTGCAGCAACTACGTCCTGGGTAGGCAATGCGGACAAGAAATAATAATATTTTGGTTAAACGGCAAAAATAGTTTTTAACAAAAAAGTCTCACATCTTTCCCTTATCCAAATCATGAAGTAAACAGCTCAGCTATTTTGATTGAGAAATTTATAATGTATCAATCCAAACTATTTTCTTAAAATGATTAAATCGTTGAAATTTGTTTAAAATTCATACAAAAGTTAATATAACATTTTAGAATGTAGAACTAGTTTTTTAAAGAAAAAATCTTGTAAAGGATTAATAAATCGTTAACTAAATATACTTTAACTTGGCCCTTCCCTGAAATTAAAATATTATTTAATTGTGGTTTATAATCTTTTTTTAGTACAGAATCAGACCAAATTATTTTTTGGTTTTGTGTAAAACACTACTAGCGTCTTTCAATAAGAGCTTATCGCCCATCCTCCAATTCAACCAACATAGACGCCAGGTTGGCCGTATTACTCATATTATCGGGTTTAGGATACTCCCCCACTAAACCAAATCTTTTCTCTTATGGAACACTGCATCACACAAGAATTGGCTTGCGGGCCAAATTTAATCAATTAACGTTTAATATGTCTTGGATTAATATACACGGTTTTTATTTTATAGCTTTATGTCAAAAAAGACTAAAATACATTTGATTATTCTTAAGAATCTCAAGATACACAATTGAACATCAATAAATGTTGCAAAAAATTTTTCAAATTCAATTATGCCACATTATAATTAGTCAGGAAGGGCAGGAAATAAATATTTATTAAAACGAATTTTTGTTATCAAAATAAAGACCCAAAATAATGATTATTCTACCAATTAAATTATTATTTTTGAAAAGTAAATAAAATAAAATACCATTCTTGTGTGATAATATTTAACAATTTTTTTTAAAATAACTATGCTTTTAATACTATATTAGATTTAAGAAGAACGTAGAGTAGCTTTAAAATATTTATCCTTTTATAATAGTTTTAATAATATACTTTTGAATTTTTAAAGATATTGCCTCAATTTAACTGCAATTATTTTTCTGATGTTGTTGAACTGTTTTCGGCATAAATACATTTTCCTTCAAATTAACAAACGAACAAAATATTTTATGTCAGAAAGAATAAAGGTCCCGATATCTAGATTAATCATCAAAACGATATATTAAATGACAATAAATTTTTATTAATCGTAATGTTTCTAAATATCTATGAGGGAAGGTAACATCATCTTTTTGAAACCGCATATTTCTCAATATTTTTCTTCTAATTTTTTAACCAAAAAATTTTGAATCCTGGCTCTACATTTCTTCTTATTCACAATATGGAATTCTTCTTTTTGGTTCTAAAATATATTAAACTTGGGGATGTTTTTTGGCATGAATGCTAAAACAACCTCTTACTTTATTAAAATTTTAGGTTTTTATTTAGATTCAGATTATTTGTTTTCTTGCTCAGAAAGTGAATTTCGGATTTCTATAATCCAACCGCTTTAGTTAAATTTTTCATCCATGATCATGATCATTTTTAATTTAAATTTTTATTATCAACGCAATTTTTTTATAATAAATTTTTTGTACTGTAATTTTTGTTATTGTCTTGAGTAAAATATTTTGAACCGTTCGTATCAAATTATGAAAAATATTAAAATCTGATCTTAACTTCAGCGTACACTTATTCCTTGTAAATTTAATCGTAGATTATGATGCTCGGTTGATATTTGATTGAATTCCTTTTCAATTTCTGGTAGAGTTTATATATCTTCAACGCTATGCGTTATTTTGAGTTGTCTTTCAAGGTTTATTCCCTTTTCCTCCACCAATCGTCAAAGCTCTCTTAAATTAACGATAACTTGCTGTTTTTTTATGATTAAAACTGTTTGGATTTATTCTTTATGTTGCTCGTTGAATTTCAATTATCGATCGCCTATTTTCCACTAAAAATATGAACAATTTATCTTTTACTAAATTTTTTCATACAAAATTTGAAGATCTATTTTAAACAATTCTTAAAATCAACTGACATAATCGCTAAAATAATAATATGGCATCAACACAAAATGGTAGGTAAACTTTTTCTGATTTATTATTTTTGAAATTTACAAACATATAATTCTATGTTTTTTTGTATTTCATGTGATTTGAAGGAAACCTGCATTGAGTAAGCTTGTAAGTATTACTTTACTTTTATTATTAGCGTATGATATGCTCAGCAGTAATAAAATAGGGAGGGATATGTAAAAGCATGGTTGTACCTAGCACGGCTCATTACTTGTAATAGAGTATTTGTTAACTTAGGTTTTTAATATTAAAAATATTGACTTATATTCCAATTCGAAAATATCAATTGGCTCTATGCTATTAAATTTATACATGGATAGACAGAATACTACACTTGGTTGGGTCTATTTTTACACAATCGAGATTAATATTTTATCAGAAGTTTGATTCAAATAAATCTACAAATAAGAACATTTGTTTTACATAAATGTTGCTAAACTTAATAAACGAAGAAAAAATAGGCTGTACTTCATATGATATTTTCAACGAAATACAATAACTATTTATGGAAGAGAGATATTTCAGCAAAGAAACCAGTTGAATTGCATTTCATTATTACCTAAGATCTAATCAAATGGATCCACTCTGCAATATTTTCTAGACCAAACGTAATTTAAGAGAATGCAGCAGACAAGTAACTTTATTGTAGCATAACTGCCATCGGGGTAAAATGAATCTACAAGAATTGCCAATTCTATGATATATCCGTTAATTTTTGCAAGTAAAAATAAAATACACTAAATTTTGATGAGAAATTCTTTGAATTTTTTTTGTCAATGTTATCAGACTCTAGATGAAATTAAAAATCGAATTGAAGTTTATTTGTTATTTTTTAAGTTTATTTATTAAAATTGTTAAAACCCTGATGCCCAATTTTTGTCCTTGCCCTCACTAAACTGTAAAAATTAAAATGTAAGTTTGTGCGATAGTTTAAAAATATTATTTTTATAAGAATTTTCCATCTGTTCATAGTTTTAAGCTCAAAGTTAAGGCACCGTGTCAAAAATAAAATGACTAATTTCCTCCATGATATGAGTAAATTCATGCTCGCCTATTTCAAGAAAAGTTCTCTATCATGCAGTATCTGAAAACATATTGTCATGAGTTTCAATGTTATTGCAATAGTTAACCCTCATAGAAGAACTTATCTAGTATCTCTTAGGATATAGTACCACTAAAATTTCCCTCTCGATTTATTTCATCGACGCGGAAATTTGAATAATAGATTACTGTGATAGAAATAGTGGGTTTTAGTAAGGATTCAAATATCAGATGATCGATAAAAACATAACCGTAGATTTTTTTGTTCAACGATAACCTGTCATTCGTCTCAGTAAACAGAGTTTTCAAAAATTTTCTCCTGCGTTTGAATTTGAAAAATTTAATTGCCCATAAATATAAATATTGCATTTTATAACAATACCTTCATTTTTTCGTTGTATTTGATTGAATGATTTCGAATCTTTTTTTCCTTTTTGCTTTAACTTTTTGAAATTTAGTTTGGCGCATACAGGGATAGCTCAGAAACTCAAATATTTCTTGCCCTAGGAGCAATCGTCCATCTCGGATCATATGTCTACCTTGCCACAAATAGTTTGTTTCTTTGAGAAAATCAATAACTATCATAAAACTATATAAATGGCATAGCTACATATTAACTTGAATACACCGCCCAACGTTGATCGTAACCGGTAGTTGCTTAAATTTGCTCCTCTCCCGGGAAACGGTGTTACCAACTAATCTAGAAAGCCCCTTGAAATATATCCCTTATTTTTACTGCTTTCTATGGTATTACAGTCCACATGCTCTAATTTAGTCTCTCCTCCCACGGTCTACCAATGTATCCTACACTCTCGGTCTATCTCCGGGATGACATTTAATAATAAAAACATTCGAGAATAGAAGCCAGAATTGAGGACCCAGAATGTTTAGAAAATATAGGGCGTAATTCGGGTTCGAACTTTCAACACTTACGCCAGAAACAAACGGCGAGCGTCTACAACTCTATATCACCAGCTTCATTTTATTTACTTTATATTTTGAGTTTAATTAAATAATATTTTATAATCTTTTAACAAAATATAATTTATTTGTTTGACTGTAAACAAGCTAAAATATATGATTCGAAAGCAATGTATTGATATTTCTACGATAAAAAAAAGAACTGATTTTTGACTCAGTAATTATTAATTTTATTACCGATGGCCAGTTTTTTTAAATTTTTATTCAGTTTGGTAACCCCTATCTTAATAAAAATTTTCGGATTTTCTTGAAATTCAGGAAACTTACACCATTTTGAAAGGTTATTTTGCTTCTGTTTTTATTCTGATATTTTTTTATAAAGTTCGAAAATTAAATTATTTTGGCAACAAAAATTATTGTGCAACTCTTAGCTTTTTTTTAATCGATAAATTAAATTGGCCCTAACAATACTAAATATTGCAAACATAAAACAGATTAAATTCTCTTGAATGTTCTCCCAATTTATATGAGATCGCATGCGCGAATGATTAAAACTCCGTTGTTTTTTTATGATAACAGGACACTAAATCAAATGCTTTAGATCGAAAACTCACAAAAATCTTTTAATTGAGCAGATTGTTAATATTTTATTAATGTATATTCTCATCGATTTATTTCTGATAGATTAATTGGTACTTTTCGGTTATACGATCCGTTTTAAACTGCCCCTGTAATTCATTGTAAATTAAATAAATAATTTAAACAATGGGTATTTGGCGGAACCTGTAGAGAGAGAGCAAAGAATGCTTTATACTGCCCATAGAAGATCGTACAGAAGCTACCCTATTACCACTCATACAAATGGATTAAACCCGGAACGATAAAAAGCCCAAAAAGTATAATAAGCGGCAAATGGAAATCCTATACTAAAATAGGGAATGACAAACGATACAAGCACTTAACAGTAAACCACAGCAAGAATTTTGTAGATCCAATAAACGGAGCTCATACACAAACGATCGAGAGAACATGGAGATCGGCCAAAGAGGGAAGCAAGCGCAGAAGAGGAACGCATCGTCATCTTTTGCATTCGTACATTTCAGAATATATATGGCGATCCACTGAGCAACCAAGATGCATTTGAAAAATTTCTTTAAAAAAATGCGGAATTTTGGCCACAGGAGATCTAAAACACGTTTAAAAATACAATTTCATTTTAATAAAAAAAATTTCATTTATTTAAAAAAAATGGCTCGTATAACCGAATAGAACCGATTAATTTAATCAGTTATAATTTGAAGAATGAAGCTACTTTTGTAAATATATAATTGACGAATGTACTCATATTTTAAAATTTAAATGATATAAAATCGTAAAATGAAAATAGCGTGCTTTTTATTGCAGGGAAGAAGCATCAACTGAATCGTATCATATTCTGGTATCTCATAATCTATTACGATAGTATTTTATCTAAGATTTTTTATTTCATTTATTAAATCAAATAGTACGCATGTATGTTTTAATTGATTGAGAAAATAACCATCAACATCGAACAAAATAGTTTTGGTGATCTTACCGAGGAATATACTTCTGGGTAAGAGTTACCTTAAACTTTTTAATGCGTCATCAGAAAACCGAACGGTCAGTTTATAAAGATGATAATTTTATGTTGAAAAACACTAAAAGACAAGAGCCGCGTTTTAGAAAATCCAAATTCCAAACAGCTGGAAGGATACGCTTGAATATATAATTAATACAATTATTGGGCTATCTATCGTTTGGTTAAAATAATTGCTAGTTTTTATCATTTTGTGTATCTAGTGTTGATAAGAATGTCCTTGCATCAGTGGATGGAAGCTTGTAACATAATTAGTGATGATATTTTGAAAAGACGTATCCAGAGCAGCAGTTATTTTGCTGTTTCGTTAGCTTTGATACGTTTAAATTATGAGGAGAATGTATGTTTCCAGGTGCAAAATAATATGGTTTGATGTTTTGACAATATTTAGGAAATTGATAATTATTTTGAAATTCAGCACTTTCCAATGCATAATTTCAATAACAGTATTTTTTAGTGAGGAGATATTTTTTATGCGTTAATAGTTTTTTCCTTTCTTATTTCGAAGAAAGGAAAGTGGTTAAATTAAAAATTAATGAAATAGCTACTTATTACGCAGATGTAATGTCGCACATTGGCAAATACGTAAATTATGTTAAAGTATTTAAAAAAAAATCGCTTACTGGATTGAATTTGAATGGTAAAAAATATGTTGCAATCGATAAATAACTTTAGGTTTTGATTTTTGGTATTAAGCTCGAATTTGTAATTTTATAAGGGCGGCATAAAAAATGCGGCGTGTCTTAAAAAAACTAAATTAATTGGGCTATGCTACTATTATGAAGGAGTTTAAAAGAGTATTGCTCAAATATTATTCAATTAAAATAATTTAAATATTAATGGATAATTTTGTCTTTAATTTTTTAAAATTATGATCAAATTCTAATTTATCTGATATTGAAAATTCTCTGCTATCATGAAGTGCCTTCAAAAAGTGTTGGTAACACAATTTATAATTTTGGTCATCTTTAATAGCTGTTATGTCTTCAGGATTCAAAATACCACGTTCATCAGTCCCTACTTCTTGGTATTTTAGAATAATTGGTTCTTTAATATCAATTAGAATCAAATACCAATTTCTCGAAAATTATTAAACACGAAAATTCTTCGTTGCATTTCGGGATCGCTAAGGAAACACGAAAAATTAATTCCTTCAGTATGCAAATCGTTTTTTTCGAGTTTTGTTATCATTAAATTTACTTTTTCTTTAAAGTCCTTTCTAAAGAAAATATCTCTACCTTTTCAGCACCTTTACAAACTTCAAAATTAGCATCACGATTTCTTAAACGATAAACCAATGAAATATTCCTAAGAATCCAAATTAAAAC
The DNA here is from genome assembly GCA_009887335.1 of Henneguya salminicola. Taxonomy (NCBI): domain Eukaryota; kingdom Metazoa; phylum Cnidaria; class Myxozoa; order Bivalvulida; family Myxobolidae; genus Henneguya; species Henneguya salminicola. The sequence continues at coordinate 9,554 of SGJC01000051.1, read as the reverse complement.
GATTAGAATTATCTTAAATATTTCATTAATAGTTAACCGTAATGCCACCAGAACATATTATAATAAACAATTCTTCTGAAATCATGTTAAATGATTTAACGGAGATATAATTAAAATTTATGGCCATAAATATGGTTATTTATTAACAAGGTAATATTGTTTCAAAGCAATTTTTTTCGCAAAAACTATTTTCCCAAAACGAACATACACGAAAACAGACGAACTAAAAAGTTGACTTAATTTCTAGAAAAAACGCTCAGGTCTGTTTTCATCCTGTGGGAAAACAAATTTGTTACGGTTAACAAATTTTCTGATCATTAAAAATTAATTAAATGCACACACTTCAGAACCCACTCCTTTACGTAGGAAAGAGAAAATTCGAGATATTTTTCTCTTTACACAAGCGCCATTAAAAAATATCCAAGTTTCTTTATAATGCAAACCTTTACCCAACATATCTATTGCATAAAAAGATAAACAGCTATATTTTAATTAAGAATAGAATATCAGACATATCCTATTTTAAAAACTAATATGCGCATGGTTAAAGTATTAATGTTAACACATGACTACCTTTGTATTTTAATACATAAAATTATATTTAAACTTTTGTTTTTTCCAGATGGTTAAATATGAATTAAAAAAAAATCTTTATATTGAGAAATCAGAAACATAAGATATACGTTGGTCTAATTAAATGTAAAGAAAATGAAGCCAACGGTATGAAAAACGTGATATGCACGCGTGCGTATTTGTAAAATTTTTACAAATTCAAATTATATCCAGCTCCATCAAAATGGGCATAGAGATACAATCAAGTCTACAATAATTCAGATATCTCAATCAAAACTTGGATCTTGTTCTTGTAATAGAAATATACTCGACTAAAACGGACCAGGTCTTCACAGTCAATGATTAGTATGTTTTCAACATGAGATTAAAATTGTCAAATTTATCGAGAATAGACGGCAACGATTGTTTATGGGAAAATGTCATAATATTGAAAATTCAAATAATAACGAACCATTCGAAAATATTTGAACATTTTGTACATTTAAAATTTTGTCATTTTTTTATTTTTATAAGTTATACAGCTGCTTAAAATTTAAAACTAGAGCTAAGCTTTGATCATAAATATTCATATACTTTTAATACAAGTCTTTTACTGGCTGTTTAAAATGTTCGCGCGTTTTTGGCTCGAAAGGGAAGTCACATCGAATTAATAAAATTTACAAATCAGCTAGAACTAGATTATTGTTGCAGTCCATAACATCTAGATGTCTCGGTCGTTATTTCGAGCTGCGTAAGCCTAAGAATATACTTCATAAAAATAGATCAATAATAATTGGTTGAGAGAATCAGTAAAAAAAATTGTTTAACTGATTGCAACCTCGGCCCCCTCTCTTCGCATGCGACTATAGGTGGTATTTATTCAAGAATAGAGGCAAAGTAATTATTTCCATTCATTATTATTTGCGCGCATGCTAAGTAAAAGTTAAAGCAATCGCTCTTAATCGTAAATGAATGGTAAAGAAATCGTCTCGAATAATCACAGTATTAAAAATACACTGGTAATTTAAATTAAATAGAAATAAAAAAAAATATGATAAGATTGTCATTACCCGAACAAATGTAAACAAGCCATGCACGTGGGCAGTAAAATAAATGGCGGTTGTAACTGACGCAGTGTTGACATATTTCTTTCCCACATCAGGCAGATATACAATCCATACTCCAATGTATCCTTTCACGAATTGCGCAATTTAAATCAAGCTGAATTTTTTTTCCTTCCAACTCATGACGATGCGATGGCATTTTCCTTCTTCATTATTAGATTGAAGCAAATCAAGTTCAATAAAAATACTTTAAGGGAGTAAATAGAATAATTATTATGCTTCGTTTAATATTCATCCTGATAATAAAAATAAATTAATATATCTACGCACGTATAATAATAATGGCTAATCTCTTTCATTCTTTATATCCACGATTCAACTTAAAAAGGGATGGAGTTTAAATAAAAATATTTTATCGTCTTATTTTTAGCGTTTTTACAGGCGAAACGGTGTAAAAATTAAAAATGAAGTACGCATGCTACCGCATAATGGCAGAAGTCCGAGTAATGACAATCTTGCCAAATATATAATGTGGTAAAACCTCGTGACTGATTTTTTTTGTCTAATTTAATTTTAAAAGGAAATAGATGTAAGTTAGTAACCTATTATTTTGCTGCTAATGTTTTGGTAATTGAGTTGGTTGTTATGTTTACATCAATATGAAACAACACGCGTAAAGCAAATAATATACGGCAGTGAGAGAAAGTTCGGGCAATCTTAGTTGGTTTCTATTTGAGCTTCAACAGCTCCCTTTTAGACTTAACTAACTACTATCCGGGCAGTCCAACTTAGAAATTAGACGCTAATGAGATTATATTCATAGTATAACTCACCCTTGAAAATTTCCCTCTATTTACACTATACCACTTTAAAATCGGATTTCGAAAAGATATGCCCAAAATATCCCATTCATTAGTTTCCAAAATAAACAATTTTAATTGAATGGTTTCTTATAGGACGAATCGATATACATGAGCTGGTTTTAAGCTTAATGGAAAAACAACTTAACAACATACTGTTTTTATTAGTACCTGTGAACATCTTGTTGTAAAAAGGATTTTTTTAAATAACTCAGATACTGTCCTGATTGCAGAGGATTCTTTTTTTTAACGAACAGTACCGAGAACTATAGTTTTTTTTTAATCGGACTGGATGTGTAAACTGTTCTTGTTTCTCTCGAGAGGTAGTTCACGGCCACCAACTGCATGGGTGCAGACGCCAGGTAGGCCCCCTGTCAAGCTCCAGCGGTAGCGTGGAGGCTTTACTCACTAAACGCCACACTCAATCTCTTCCTTCTAGGCACGCCGTGCTACAAGGGCATTAGCTCGCGGGGGGGAACTATAGGTTCAAACTTACTTTACTTGCGAAGGTACATTTAAGGAAACGTCACTAAAAGGAATAGATGAATTGATACCTCGATGCTATTACTGAACGTATGTGCAACTAAGGCGAAAAGGAAGTCGGTAACCACCTACTATGAAACCGTGAAGCCCTTCTTTAATGAAAACGTATAGGTTCACTTATTTGTCAATGGAATAAAATCGCAGGCAATTTTATTTTAGCAAATAAGTGAATTTTTTTACTCTGTAAATTAGCATTAGAAATAATTTAATTAACGTAAAAACAATGTCTGCAATATTATTTCCTGAGCATGAGCACTATTATTTTTTTTTATAACTGACACACTTTTCCAGTTTTAGCTTGCGACTTAGTGAATTTTCGTTCCGTTTAAAAAATTTCCATATATCACTACTAAACGTTATATTTTTAAATCATGTATTTAAACACATGTCTATAATATATTTTTATTGCATTAAATCATAAAAATTCTTCTCTTAATAACAAAAATATAAAAATTGTAAATAAGTTACATGAATATGCATTAAAAAATAGAGCATGTATTTATGACATCCCCGTCGATATATTCACTTTGAATCAATCAATCACTTAATAAATCTATTTTGAACATAATCAGATTTAATAGCTTTAAATAAGCTATTATTACATGCTGATAAAAATAGATATGATTTGTATTATACAGTATTTCTTGATTTTATTTTTCGAAATATTTTGTTTCGCCGAGAAGGGATGCTATGTTGAACACCTTTCTCATAGATTTAATCCCAATCAATATTTTAGATATGATAAAAAAATACCTTGCTGGATATGCCAGTGTCAAGATATAACATATGAATATATTTGTTGGAATATGACATGCGAATCGATAGAATGTACAAAAGTTATGGATATTAGATATGACTGTTGTTTATACCTTAATTGTAAAAGTAATTTTTTTGACTATAATAGAACATGAAGGGAGCTTTACCTTTATCCTTGTAATGTCAGGTGTTGCAGTATTTGCGATTATTATGTTTTGTAATAATTTACTTGATCATATTAAAAATTTTATAGATCCTCAACGAGATAACACAACTGATACCCAAAATAATATCAATTTGACAAACACACACGAAAATAATAGTAAGAAATTATATTTCTATTAGATTACATACAGGAGATTTATATTGATGAGATGGTTCAAATTACATTACCTTCCTATGAGGATTCTATTACTGAACTTGATTATTCTGAACCTCCAAAGTATGAAGATATTTCCGCCCCATCTACAGTGGGAAATGAAAGTACAACCGCAATGTAAATAATTTAAAACGGAAAACTCTAAAATGGATAAATGTTCAAAAATTTCAATTTTATGTTTAAAAAAGTAGAAACTATTTGTGTAGTACCATACGTATGACACGCCCATTATTTTTTTTCATAGTTTTATGATTTTTCAAATAATACACTATGGTATAGTTTTTAGACTTTTAGAGACAGAGAACCACATTTAAAAATAGAAAATATTAGCCACTCATTTTAATAGTAAAAAAAGCGGCGGAACAAAGAATAAAAATATCTCTTAATAATTTTTTGATTTTGACATGACTCACACCTTCCGAATCTTTGTTTGTTATAAAATCTGTTTTCAATCTTTATGCGATCGTCTTGCAACAAAATATTTCCTCTCCTAATATAAAAAACAATGTTTGTAAAAGTTTCAAAATGTATTAAGACCTATTTTTTATATTTTATTTCAACTAATAAAAGGTAGAAGGAAGGCCCTTTGCCTTTACAATCTGAAAATCCCAACACAGCCTTTGTTGGAAATATTTGATCGTTTATAATTATTTGATTTAGAACTACGAATAATTATTATATTGGTTCTAAATATTATTTATCTTTACTATAAGGATACTCCAAATTGACCAAACTGGGCCCCACGTACCAAATCTAGCCCTTTGAAAAATTAGTCGTGGTCCCCCGATTAATAGAAACACGATTTAAAAAGGATTAAATTAAAAGATTTTTCATATTTTTTTTATATTTTATGGGTATGGGAGCTTGTAGCTTTGATCAATTCAATGCGCATATCGTAAAAATTTTAACAACCCCAAAGTAGATTATTTATAAAAAAAAATCGAAATTCCACGTATATTAAAAATAATATCGTTATGAATTAGTTATTTCTAGAATATATCTGCTTCCTTATATTGAAATATTCTATATCCAAATCTAGGTTCTAGTTTCACAATTATTTTTACTTATTAACTCTTCGTAATTTCGAGACGGGAAATACTATAAAGTTATATAAAAAAGCATCATAAAAATAGGAAAAATATATGGTGAAAAAATTGACTTTTTAGTTTTCATATAAAACAATCAATAATTTTGAAGAAAAAAATCCTCTGTGTTTGTTAAAATTTTTAATATAGGTTATAATATGACTACTAATCGAGATAAGCTTTCTATTATACGAATCAATTTTACATTGGTATTGTTTTTTGTACTTTGAAGAGGGTTGTTTTTAGGTTTAGTTGGTAAAACTTTAAGATATCAAATAATGTCTTGTTATTGATTAATACCTTGTGTATTTCTAGCATAAATTAAGACCTTAAAATACCCTTCGCAAATTTTCGGAAAAATTTTTTAAATCAAGCAAATGAAAAAAATAAATTAATTAAAAAGCTAGGTATATTGATAAATTGAAAAAGTCAAATATTTTTTGTCGGTAAACAATTTCAGTGTTTTGCAACCTTTAAAAACATGCAGCGTATTTGGGAAGTGATTTGAATTCGAAGTCAAATCTCGGATAAAAATAATGGAAAAAATTTAATTTTTTTACTTTATAAAATTAATATGATAAATCTAACATTTTCTCGATTATGTTGTTAATATGTTTATATGATCATATTATTAACACGAGACAGGGACCCTTTGTAATTTATTGCCTATTTTAGTTAATATATAATAATAATATAAGTTTGATCGAAAAATAAAATAAGAGTAAATATAAAAACGAAAAAAATATAAAAAAACTCTTTAGTATCTCCCTTTTAATAAACAGAGTTATAATCAGCGGGCTTATTTTCCGGAAAAAATTGCTGAAAATAAAATAAGTATTATAATACTTTTCCATAGCCTTTAAAATTTTATTTCCACTTCTTTTGAATTATAAATAAAAAATTAAACCTTTAAAAAAAGAAAAAGCTCAAATATTAATTTATGCAACTGATATATAGCTCATTAATGCTATTCAATCCATGCCAGAGAAATATGGTACATAATAATAGATATCAATTTTTTTTTGCATATTTGACTAGATCTGTTCTTTCGTCAATAAAACGTCGTTCTCTTCAGCGTCTAGATCCTTAGAAATAGAACGTTTAAGGAAGTTCGATTATAGTATAGACGATTGTATTTCATTAAAAATAGAAAATACTCGTTATGCAACATCTATACGCCGACCATATACATGGCCGCCAGTATATATGTGATTTCAACCCCTTAATACTTTCTTTTATTAACCCTAAAAATCTTTTTTTATCAGTTTTTTTAACAACAACCTATAAAGGTTGAAGTATAAGCCTTACACAATTTCCAGTTTATACTTACCTCGTTATTTATTTATGGATAGAAGGCATATGATGATTTCAACTCAAGCCAAGGACTAGAAAATTCTTTCTTTTAGAAAAAAGAACGCGAGCAGGTGCAATTACAATGTGCGGATTACGAAATGAATATATGCCTCAGCGCTGGATTTTCGTTTATTCACTTTCGCATATTAATTTTTGTAAACACGAGATAAAACGCCAGCCGTCGTAATGTATTAAAATGAATAAAAATTGTGCGCTTTTATAATATAATTTTGAATGAGACTAAAGGAATATATCCATTTCTATCTTAACATTATTTAGTTTATTGATATTTAAAAATCAACCGAGTGAATTAGTCGTATTTGATTTGTATATCTAGATTTTAATTATCATTAGCCAGGAATCAACCTAAGGAGAAGTTTTTTGAAATTAGGGCAAGAACATCTTTATTCTCGGTCTTAAGTCAGGGATCCAGGGATCGTAGGTTTACAACAAAGATACATTACTACTTTCTACTTCCTATAAATTGAGATGGCGACTATGACAGATCAGCTGGAAATTTCGCCGCTTATATGTTCAGTGAAATAAATCGAAAAAAATTTAACATCAGGGTAAAATTCCTTCTGTCTCAAACCTATATGACATATACATGTATTATGGTACTGATGGTTCCTTTTGAATTAACAAGTTCTTATCATATTTGCAGGTTCAAAATAAAATCTGGGTTTCTATTCTTTTTAAGATGTTTTTTTTTTATACTCCTTGCGTCATCAATGGCACACCCACATGCTGCGAAAGATGGTTGCGAAGCTTTGCCCCTACCAATGATTAACTCAACATCTCAGAAACTAAAAAAAACATTAAAAAAAAAACAATTATTCGTGTTGACTTTGAATAATATATTGATGAATATATGTTCATTGATTTCAAACAAATACGTATTAATTTTGCTTTTATAAAAATTTAATTAATACAGATTTCAATTTAGTTAATTTCAGAGTGGGCCATGTCTATGATAAATATTTAGTAAGACTCCAATTTTGAATTATAACTTCTTCATTTATGATTTCTTTCAATTTTTCGATCCTCCTTCAACATTATCTATGTTCTACTATTATCTTTTCTTCCAAAATCTTTTTATTAATTAATTACTACAAATAATGACTTAAGAGAAAATCCTGCCCAGAGCCATTTGCTTACAATGCAAAACAAGAACCGATCTGCCTTTCCCGCAATATTGAGACAATTTGGAGCTTCTGGTAAGAAATATAATTTTCAAAAAAAAAACAAAATTTTACTGATTTAATATAAACGAGTTAGAGGAAAGTGAAAAAGTGTGAACTCATAAAAAAAGATTAAGCGTTAGAGAAACACAAAATCTGGATCCAGTTATACCGCTATTAGGCAGTGACTCTGCAAATCTAATTCTCATAATTCAGGCAATATTCTTTGCAAAATAAGAAATTTCCCCCCTAGAATTAACACTTTTGTAATTTACGTGACATTGTAACCCTAATTATATAAAGAGGGTATCAATATTAATTAAAATTTAGCAACTTTAATTTAAAAAGCAGTAAAAGTTACTTATACGGCAATTTACTTGGGCATTGAGCATCCATGATTTTTTAATCAAACTTAATTAGTTGTGTAGCACAACATCCAGAGCGTATGCCACTGTTTGACAATGGCATGCGCATAATAAAAGAAGGTATTAACATAAATTTGTATGGTTATAAATTTAATTTGAAAAAAAGGAATCGCAGTATTATACAAACTAGAGGAAGATAAACAAACATTAAACAATTTTTAGCAACAAATCGGGATGTTAATGATGCCGACATATAGGCAGCCTCCTGCCAAGAGTCTACAATCCATTTATTGTGTGCAGTATTAAATTTTTTAATCAGTCTTTTATCATAAAGCTGAAGACATTCTTTTATGTCGATTAAAGCATGAGCGTATGAACCTATATTCGTGATTCAGCTTTAAACCTATCGAAAAAGCAAAGCCTATTTAAATGCAATTTTGTTGAGTATAAATCTGTATCTGACGTCGGATAATTGTTGATAATTCAATACTCTTTATTTTCTTGAGTATAAATAAAAAAAGGAAAATTTTGGATTCAAACAAATAAACTTACATGTACATGTTTTGTAGATGCGTATATTCAATTAGAACATCGATAGGTAATAGGCTTTAGTATGAAATAAATAAATATGTATTTTTTGACGTAAAAATATAAAATCAGATGTTGCATGGGAGTTACAAATATACTGGCATGTAGGAATGAAGTGCGTCAAAGTGCCAAATATTATTATTTTTATTTCGCTTGCCTTAAGTTTATTCTTCTTTAAAATGAAAGCTGGTATAAGTAGGGGGAAGGGGGGTGGCACAACGATAACACACTCTGCACTTGCGCCTATTAAATTTAAATGGCTGATATATCCTATTTTTAACGACAACTGGTTTTTAATTTGTATCGTCGAAAAATACGGTGTATTGAGGCAATTGGGTTTTATGTTCATTTGACTAACAATAAACGAGCGCATTACGTTACATCGGAATGGGGTTTTATGCATCTGAAATGTTATGTTAATGATCTGTATTGAAGTTGATCAGTGCATATATGTGCGCGCCAGATCGGATTAATAAAGCAACATACATTGATAACATACATCTTTCAATTTAGGGTAAAATATACTTTCAAAAATAGCTTTTTTTAATTATGGCCATTTTACTGAATGCACACGACCGTTATATTGAAACATAATTCTTTGAGTTAAATAAAGGTAAGGAATGTATTATTTTTTTTTATAAACTAAATTTTAATATGATTCTTTTATTGATATATGAAGTTAATTGAAATTTAATATTTAAATGAATCATCGAAATTTTTCGGATCAAAGGTAGAATAGAACCCCTGTACATTTTTTTACGGACATGCGCAATTATCTGATGTTTCCAACTCGCCAAGAACTATGCCAAATTTTCTAAAAATAGATGA
>SGJC01000050.1:0-29554 GCA_009887335.1 Henneguya salminicola | reverse complement strand
ACATTCATTTAATTGCTGCAATTTATAATCGAAAAGGAGTAAGGCTTATCCTTTAAATATTTTTCTAAAGCTGGCTTGAAATTGTTGCTCAGTCGTAGGTTCACATTTTGTTTCATAACATAAAAAATCCAAGATGCTCATGTAATTTAATCCCGATAGGTCTCAACTTTTTCGATAATTCTTTATTTATTAGATTTTTTAGTTTTTTTCTTAAAAGGAACGCGATTGGATTTGGCTTAAAAAAATCGGATTTTAAATCGTCTTTGATCGCAATTGTGGTAACCGTACCTTTTATTCATTCGTTGTTTTCTTTGAATATTTGCTTATTTTTTACAATCATATAAAGTTTTATTCTGCTCTTTTATTTAATGCTGTTGACGTGATCACACTTCAATTGAAGACTGAATGCTGTCATTCAGTCTGTGCCGAAAATAGGGATATCATTGGATTTTATTCCAATGGCTCGTTTATGCTTGTACTCTGTTCTAACTGTAACATGTGCTTTCACAATGTTTAACCCCTAAAATTAGCTTAACCTGTTAGAGGGTTGATTCTTAAAAGCCCTGGTTCATCCAACTTTTTTTTCAATGCGCTAAACTCAAACCCATGTAAAAAAACGTAATAGAATGTTATTTAGGTCGATTTCTATATTGTTTTTTTTCATTGCATCGTATTTGGTCAATTTTATAAAAATGAAGAAACAAAGAATCATCATAAATATTATCTAAAGTCTTGTAAGCGTCAAATTTATAAATATATTATATAATTGATCTTTTTACAGTCTTAATGCAGACAGATATGAGTGGAATTTGTTTCCGCACAAAACCTCACTTTGGTTTAAAAAAATCTACGAGGATTTATATGTTTTTTTTAGGAAACTCACCTGATACAATGACTGAAAAAATCCAACAATCGCCGATTAGATATATTTTATGATTTCTTGATAGTTTTTACCTTAATAAATCCATATTTTTCCCTGTTCATTTCTTTTGCGTTCAACAAAGCTGTTTCCGATGTAGTTGCCTGGCTGATCGCATTATTAGCTGTTGATAGGTTAGTTTTTAAAGATTTAAGAAAAGCACATTGGATATCAACATGATTTAATCCAACTTAAAATGGATCAATTCATCTCGTCAAACATATCGTCGAATCTGAATTTTTGATCAATGTCACGCAGTCTCGATATATCTGCCAATATGTATGTCTCCTCGTTCGTAAATTACGTTTACGGATTTTATATATTTGCAAGCCATCACAGGGTTGACTTGACGACTTTGTATGATATAGAGCCCATTGTAATGTTTGGTATGGTTTCCAATATATGTGTGAGGTTTTATCCGCCCAATATCTTTAAAATCAAGTCCCAAAAGAGCGGATAATTGAAACTCGTCTGTGGATTCAACCCATTAATTTTGAATGCAAGTTCTTAATGTTGCATTCAATCATTTCATTCTTACTTGTTGTCGACAAATTGTTCTTATTTAAAGTTATGGTCTATCTCTTAATGAACGAGGTATATTTTCCATCCTTGTCGGCTCCAATGTAACTAATACACATTTATAGATATAAAAATATAATTTCCCATGCGTATTATTAACTTTACATTATTTCATAAATACTCAACTAGGTAGAAATTAGTCCTTCTCGCCTCTGCTTTTTTTATTACCAATAGAGCCGAATTTTCGTGTTTTATCGCACCACTTCGACTCTGTCTTATCAACATCGTTCACATTTATAAATTTTACCTCATGAATAACATGTTGATTTTGGAAACCTAGCTCGTCCATGAGACGTATATATCTTTTAAGGGTCTTGGTTTATTAAAAATTATTTATTCGAAAAACACAATGTCTGAGTCTGCTCTTCCTACAAGTCATGGGTATTGGTGGTAGTTTCGTAATATCATTCTGAAATTGTATTTTATTTTAAACACAAGTGATCTATTAATGTATATACAATACTGGGCCACCAATTATTATCAGATTCATAAAAAAATAACCCCTGAACACACATACATATCGGATGGGCAATTCCTAATCTACCAAGGTCATTTTTGAGAGGATTAAGCAATGCTTTGTTAAATATTGTTCATTTACCATTTGAAATCTACACAGGCTGCCATATAAATTTTAACGATATCACACATTTAACAAAGAAACTAAAGATGTTTGACGAATTAAAAATCTTTTTCAATATTTGCATTTTAATACATATCCTTCTTGCATTGATTTATCGGTGTTATATTCCTTACAAGATCATACAAAAATCATCTTTTCCTAAGGATACCTTGATTTTTTCGAAAATTGATGAAAGAATTATTTAAAAAAAAAAATAAAAAATTTGCGTTTGAATGTTGAATTTCTTGACTCAAACTCAGTGTTTTTTAACATATTTTTGATGCAACTATTTTTCGATTTATGCTTATTTATTATTATAAAATGAACTGCCTTAATGCTATATCTTTTAAGTAAATTATTTGAATATTTTATTTATAATTACAATGGAAAAGAAATTCGACAATTTTCGGGTTTTGGTGGAATTCGACATTTTTAACTAGAAAGGAAATATTTTAGTATCACAAAATTTTAGTCTTTAAAAAATAAAAACAAATTTTGAAACTTAATTAAAACTCCTTACGATTGAAAAAAAATTAATTACTACTATAAAATATTTTAATGTTACTTCTGTTATGTTTTTCTGAATTATTCCATGGGATCAATTACTCTCCTGCCGCCAATAACGTTTTGGCTTCGTTCATAAATAAAAAATAACAGAGTCGTTGGTTGGATTTTTGTTTCTCAGGCCAATAATAACAGTTTCAAAATAATGTTTTGTATTTTTTACTACATAGTCTTCAGCAAAAAAATAGCCAAACCCATCAAATGAAATTTGCGAAAAATAGCGTAGTCCTTTGAATAATTTGATTTTTCCTTCGAGAAATTCATTTAAACCGAAAAACATGAATACGTTCATGAAACTTTATTTTAATAAATAATGTAACAAAAAATTCATTTTATTGCCTTTTTATTTTATCCTGATTTGCAGAAAAACTACAAAATACAGAGCAGAATCAGATAAGGGTTACCGAAGAATTCCGGGTGTTTTGATAATTGATATATTTTATTCCTCATTTTTTTTAAGGGCTAAAATTTTGTTCATATGATTCCCGCCTCGATAGATACTAGTGGTTTTTCAAAATTTCCAACAAAGAATTAAGTTGGGCATTTTTGTTCTGTATTTTTAACAATAAATATATAATATTTTCGTATTTTTATTTTCGGATAAATTAATATCGACATTCTTTTTCTCTTTCATTAGTTGTATTGCCATTAAATAATCTGAAATCAATATTATTTATGTTTCGCCTTCTGAATCATAGAGCAAACATTAAACCTGGCTATCCCTCAAAGAGAAGTCCCCGCCACAAAGTTTCATATGTTGGCTAGGCATGACGCAATTTTCATTGAAGATATTTATATCTCAGGTGGTTCAAAGTTCATCTTATAATATTATACATTAAGTAATTGTAACATCGATTCGGATATTTCCGACATGAAATATTCTTCCACTAAAAAAAATCGACGCAACAAGTTATTTATTTTACCAACTGGATCTGATGAATATTGTTCTAATCTCGAGGATTTAGAGTTGAATCATTAAGTTCTTACAACATAGAGACACTGATATTTCTATGCCCACCGAAAATGAAGCTATAAGGGAGTACATATTACCCATCAATCGGGTGTCTTATCAGAAATCCAAACAAACTTTAAAAACTGTTTCTATAACAATTCAACCAGATATTAATCTACCAACGTCCTACATGAGTCCTTCACCTTTTTTTCCGTTTTCTCCTTCAATGTCCTCGTTGAAAAGTGAAGACGGTTTAAGTAGTAGCAAAAATAGTATCGAATATGTTTACTTTTGCTTTATAATGTATTCAGTTAAAGGTGAAAGAAAAACCTGAAAAAATTAGCCTTTTGAAATTATATGGAAAATTAGATCAAATTTTATCAGAGGTTAAAGATTTACGGTTAACCTTGCCATCTATCGTTCGTCAAGAAATATACCACTATTTGTACACTCTATATATTAAATTTAAGTGATGAAAATAGCGGAAAGCATACAAAAGGGCCTCATTCTTCATTGGAACATAAATATAGCTCTGATGTACATACTTGTAATATGAGTGACGTTGAGAAAGTATTTTGATGATTCAATGACACAGCCTGCTACTTCTAATAAATTTTCAATCAACTTAACAAAAATAGACAAATATTGTGTTCAAGTTAACCCAATATATTTCTATGTTTAGCGTTAAACATTTCGTTTCTACATTTAATCGACTAAATAATGTATATATATTTTGTCAAACAACTTTATGAATTATTATTACACAAACTTTTTTTTTATATATTTTTTTTTGATTTACGAGAGTTTACCCGTTTTTATTGTCTTTCTGGGTAATATTGATGCGCTTTATGTATCAATTAAAAATATAAAAGCGTTATAATAAATAAGTAGGTAAGAATTTATGGAAAAATTTATGATTTTTTAATAATTATGTTAGTATATAATCTAGCCTATTAGTCATTCTCTTCCATTTTTATTGTTCTCGACGAAATGCGTTAAATTTAGCCGGTCTCTTTCGATACGCACTTCCTACTATCCGAGAATTTTCTATTACTAATTGAAGTAAATACTGCTTGTAAGTCTTGGCAATAATGTAGCGGTTTCATCGTATTTTTTCTTTGTACGAACGTTGTCCTACCTTAGCATTGGTTCACTGCCAAAGAGATATCATTGATGGATAATGACGCAATGTATCTTTGAATGCTTAATCTACTCAAATGACATAATTCACCTAAAGTATCTATTGGAAAAAACTTCCCCGGATTTACATACGTGAGGGGCGGTATGTATGGCTGAAAGTTTACCATTTCTTTATAAAAATATAAATTAAAGCTCAACGAGGTGGGTTTAACATGCTTATATTGTAAAGTAGTGCCTGCGTTCTAATAAATGGGGCGCATCGATAGTTGAAATATTACATAAAATTAACTACTAGTATCAGGGGTAAGGTGTGTTAGACCAAAATTTACACTAAGATTCTTCAGAAGAATATCAAAAATAAAAAATTCGAATCATTTCGTATTTTCCTGAGAGATATGTAAAATTATAATCCATATCTTTTTCACAGTTAGTTCTGAGAGAAGGAATTTTAACTAAAGTTATTAAGAATGCGATGAAGGGGGGACTCTTTTCTATCAGGTTTATAATATTCTTCGATTTTTGACTGAGATAAGGTTTCTCTCCTTTTTTTGCTTTATCCGCCAATAAAATTTTCAAACTTTAAAAAATCTTCAGTTGATCTTAGACTGGGGATATAAATGACAGCTTTTGCTATTTTATGTCTTGTTAACTGATGAATCTAGTTAAATTTAATACAGGAAAAATATCAGTCAGAGTATTAACAGCGAATTACAAAATTTATTTTTTATAAAACCACCTTTTGTTCATCAACTGGATGTCTAAAATCCATGCTAAATATTTAAGATGAACTTCCATGTCTTCCATATGGTGTTAGCCAACTGCCTAGTAAACAATATTATCGAGATTCTATTATAAGTTGTGGGGTTTCATTGCCTATTCCTTTTAGGAACACCAGGCCATAGATACATAGTCCAGAAATTAGTCTTATTCATATTCGATATAAAATAATAAGAAAAAACATATTAACCCGTTAAATATTTTTGAAAATTAATTTGGTACTAAAAATTAAACAACGATTGAATAAATTAAATATTGTATGAAACGATTCTTCGTAAAATAAATTTAGGCAATTGAATAAATATACCATAAACTCTTCTATTTACATTAATGATTAGTTTCAAGAAATCATTGTATAAACAAAGGTATTAATGTAAATTGATCGAATTAAGAATATATTTATTTATGAATTTGACCCTTGCCGATAAGAATCGGAAATTCAAACATATCAATAAAATTAAATGTATATAAAACATTTAAAATAAATAGAGATTATTTTTTAATGAGGCACTTATTCTTTCTCTCAAAATTTATCAAATAACAACTTTACTTACATCAGATAATAAGATAAGCTATATGAGCTCAGGTACAAGATGCTGGTCAATTTTTTTACTTCAGCCCGCTTAAATAAAACATTTTATATTTTATGTATGAGGTTATCTTTTTGATTTGGTCATTATCTCATGTTCTGTTGACCTTTTTATAACTTTTTCAAGTCCGTTTTCATTAACTAAGGCGCCCCCTATAGTGTATTTGAGCTATATTTTAGCCTCATACTAGTTAACTATTTACTGATAATTGTATGCGATATTCATACTAAAAATATCATATTTGATTTGACTGCACAAATAATAAATTTTCAAGCGTATGTTTTCTCGATTAATAAAGGAGAAAGAAACGAATTCTCGCGTCTATTCATTCGAAACAAAATTGAAAATCAACTTAAAAAAATACATGATTAAAAATATAGTTAATGTTTATTAATTTTGAATCTGCTATCCCTAGGATTTGATATAATCTATTTTAGAGATAAATATAGTTTTACAATTTGTGCTGAATCAGATGGTTCTGTGAGGTCTTCGTCGTCGTCATAGTTCGGTATCCTGTATGGGGGTTGTTCAAATATTTTTTTACTCTCAGTTTGTGAAAAATATTTGTTTGAGTTCTCAACAGAAACAGAAGTAGGCTTATGTTCATCATTAAGACTAATTTGTGTTTCAGGAGATGCTATCATAAAAACTAATTAAATACATGGAAAGTCACTATCGTTTACAATGTCTTCAAAAGGTTTAGGTAAAATATAATGAGTTGGGGCTATTTGTGGAGTATAATCTGAAATGATTGGAAATTTAATCTCGAATTTTTCATTTTCAAACAAATAAGTTTTTGGATTCAAAAATGATGGAAAATCAACTTTTTGATAAAAAAAATGAATGGATGGGTTTGTAAGAGGACCTAGATTAATACCTATAAATTTTCCCAAGCTAGGCAAAATATTATCATACTTTCTTAACGGTCTCAATGACTCTATAGCTAATATAATGTCATCTGTCATCTTAATTTTGGGTTTTTTATTTAATTGTCCTTCTTCTTGTAAAAACCTATCATTTTTTGAGTTTTTAACGGTTTTTAAAGCTTGATCCATAATATAATTGTTGTAATCGGTGGCATCATATCGTATTTTTTCGTCCCCGTTGATTTCTTTGAAAAATGGCAACTCTATATGGGGTTCAGGTGGTCGATTTAGGTTCAAAGAAAAATAAATGATATTATCAATTTCAACAGATTTATAATTAGATAAAGGGTGAAGAGTATAGAAAACTGGATCTGCGCAGTTCAATTTTGATATGCATTCTGTATTCATTTCAATTATATCATAAATTAGATGGCAAAGTGCTCCGTAACAATTATTAATGGGTCCTATAATTTCGCCGTCTTTTGAAAATAATAGTGATCCAATATAGAGGATAGGTGTGTTAAACCTTTTATTAATTATGATTCTATTTTTCGTAATTTTTCGAATGTTTCCTGCAGGAATTAAACAATAATTTTTATTTTCTTGAATTTCTTTTAATATTGTGTCATTATTCCATTCTGGTTGATCATAATGAAACACTAGGGGGATTTTTAATGCATTTTTTAGCTTTTGTAATATTTCTTGTGCCCATTTAAGATCAATAGTATCATCAAGCGGGACGTTTAATTCTCCATCCCATAGGTCATATTCATATTTGATGCATACCGTTTTGACAACCTGGAACTTCTTTTGTAGATTTTCCACGTATTTTATGTTAGAAGCTGAATTATCGTTATATTCCTTAAATCCATTTGACTGTGGCTGACTCTTCAAAGGCGTTTCGGTGCATTCTGCATTATTCTCCATGTTATCGTTCCGTTTAATTTCAATAATAACTTCAGTATTAAAATATTTAATTTAAAAAAAGCTGGAAAATAAAATTTGAAATATTTTTTAAGGCAAAAGAATAAAAATGATCTTTTTAACAATAAAACTCAAGAGCTCTGATTTCTTTGTTAATAACAATAGAAAAAACTAAGTTTATTCAATACAAAAATAAGAAATGAAAATATTTAAAAAAATCCGCACCCCTCTTTATTATTTTTTTCTACTCTTTAATTCCCACCCAGAGAAGTTTAATGGCCTCACATTTTGAGTCAGTATTTTTTGAAGTTGGTAAAACTATGAATACATTAGTAGTGGTGTTAGGTATCGTGCCCACTAGATCTTCATACCTCGTATCTAACCCTTAAGAACGTCGTGGGTCAGCAAAATTTGTCAAGGGGTTTTTATTAAAAAATATTTGATGGAAAATTTTTTTTCCCTGTTTAAAATAATAACATTATTTTCAGTTAAAAACTATTAATTCTGTTGTTGGAGCACCGTTCAGTTATCTCCTAAAAATGGCCTTGTTCTTTAAAATAAAAAGTATTTGACAAGAGAATTATATTAAATGAGATTGATGAGTGGGAAACCACACTGTAACTTAATTTTTCTGTGGAGGTATCTCGATTCATGAACTGCGCATGAATATAATTTAAAAAAACGAGTTGGCTTACTTTTATGTATTAAAAAGATTTTCCCGCCCATTTTAATTTAAAAATAAACCATGCAGCTAGGGTGCCATTTTTTTATTTTTTAAATTATCAGTTTCTATCGCATCCCAATGAAAAATTTGATAACCAGTATTAAGCCGAAACAATAAATTTAAAATAATCATAAAATCATTTATTTTATTTTATTTTTATATTTTTGGTAAAACTATTTTATTGTAAATATTTTTTTTATTAATTTTTTTTGTAACATAAACATATCATCTTGGATAATAGCTAAGCAGATGAATCAGTATTCTATGATGGTTACAATGAAATTTAGATATATCACAGTATTTACGCCATCATCTAATCCTACACATAAATATTCGGCTTTAGTTTTCTTTCTAAATCTGAGGAATAAAGTGCTTGATACAATGCCCTTGGGGTGCGGCGTCCCTAGGGGAAAGGGGCTTGGCGGGAAATTTAGTTGGTGAGACCCCACACTACCGCTGAATCTTGGCAGGGGTGCCTACCCTGCGTCTGTACCTGGGTAGACGGAAGGGCCGTGGAGCACCTCGTGAAAGTGACCAGTAAGGTTTTACACATCCAGTCCGATTACAAAAAAAAGGAGGGGGGGGTGCTGTTAAACAGTCTTCCATCATCCCTAAATTCTTAACGAGATTTTCTAGAGAAATATAAAAACTCCAGCATTGTTTCCACCCCTCCCTCTAACAAGAAATATACCTAAATGACCCAAAAATTAATTTACTTAAAAAAACCCGACAATCTTAATTTATCCTGCAACTATTCCAAAGTTGACGATACAAAAATTGCACCTAGACAAAACTTTTTCAAAATCAAAGAAGAACTTGAAATTTTATTGAACTTAGCACTGCCCTCACTCTCAAGGAGGGATCGATAATTCTTGATCACATCAAAAATCCTCAAGGAACTACTTCATTCCGTATCATAGCAGCTGAGAGCATTAATAATTTCAGAATTCCAAAAACTGTCTATCTACTAAAATCCTTCGTACATCTTACCGTCGTCACCAAACCATAATAATATTTACGTCGCGCATGCCCAATACGTATAAAACGTTAACGAAAGTTATTTTTTGATTTCGTACCACGTGATATATACTCGCCTCTTTAAAACCCGCTGCATATAGTCTCTCCCGACAACGTTTTAAAACGAGAGAGACATGTAGCATACACAATCGAGCTTGAACATTTATAGAACGCTTTATCAAATCAATGAAGTTTAATATAAGGATCAACCAGTAACTGAGTGTTAATATTTTTAATGAAAGCTGAAAAAAAGGCCGAAATAAGGATAAAGGAAACAATCAGAACAGAGGAAGTATCCGCTTTTATTTCAAAAAATCTTTTCTTAGATTTAGTTCATTACTAATTTACTTATGTTCAACGGGATAGGATCCGTTTTATACCATCATTATTTCACATGAAATTGATACATGGTAAGCTCGTAAATTATACTGTAGAATAAGTAATTGGGTAGAAAACAGGAAGGTTTAATGGCAATGGAAAATTTTCTCATATCCCCTAAGCAATAAATATTTATTCGGCTTAAAATTTTACAATAATATCAAAGGACACCATTTCATTCGAATAAAATCAATTTGATCATTTTTTTAATTTAATTTATTAGACAAGTCAGAAATCAAGAAAATCATCATTATAAGTTGGGAAATAGGAATATAAATAAATAGTTATTAGGAGTTTTTGTTGGGAAAAATTGTCGTTTTATTTTATGTCGGGATGGATGTGTAAAACCTTACTAGGCTTTACCGTCCCTTATTCGGTTTTCCGATCTGTCAGGTAGGTATCACTGACAAGAGGAGCAGTAGTGTGGAATTCTCACCCCCCTTCATTCCACTTGGGTCGTTGTGGGTCAGAGGCTTTAGCTCGGATAGAAAAACAATCTTCCATAAAATAAAACACAAAATGTATAAGAGTTTTAACAGCTTTATAGGACCGAATTTTATCCGGGTATTTTCGTTCGTGAATCAATATCCTTAAATAAATTCATTCTGACAATCATTCCGAAAATTTTTCAAATGTTTATAGCTTATTTTTATTATACGAAATACAAAATTAAAAAATTAATCCCAATTGAAATATTATTTTTTAAAACGCTTTATATTATAGGATGTATTTGAGGCGTAGACTATTGAATGAAAAATCGTGAGTTTTTTGCATTCAAAATAAAAGGAGATAGCTAAGAAACGTACAATTTTTTTGCTCAAGAATTCCTCGTTTTTTTGCAGATAATGCCCAGGATATTTTTAGGAAAACGAAGATATTTTGGTATAAAGAGCATCAATACACTCCGTGTCGCAAGTATAGGACATTTTACTTTTTGTTCAATATTTTGAAATTTTATTGACGTCAAATTATTAAATTGTACACAATTATAAAAAAATGATATTAGTAATGAACCTATAAAGTTGAAGAAAAATTTTTAAAGACTAAACAATAAAAAAAATTTTTTATATTTTGTGGAAAATCGTGCCTTAAATAAAGGAATCGGTTTGTGTAAAAAGATGGGCCATTAAAACTTTATAAATCGAAATAAAATAAAATTCAAAGGGAATTTTTTTTTACCATTTAAACAAATATTTACTTCACAAGGAGATAATGACCGACTATTTGAAATTCTTAACACATATTTTCGACTTATTATTGCTTCTGTTTAACATAATTATGCTAGAATGTAGATATTTAACCGAAAATATTCGTACAATAATTATTTTTGGATGTAGAAATAGATTTTTGTATTTAAAAGCGCCATTTGTAATTTAACGCGTGCTTAGAAGTTCGCTGACATTTTAAAATTGATTTTGTAATTGGTAAGATAAAAACTCATAAAGTGAATATGAAAACGGGAATATTATTAATTTTAATTACACTGGATATTTCCCAAAAAATTTGTTAAAAGGAAAGAACGAGACATGCTGCAACGAGTTATTCAGATCCAAAAAATTCGTCTAAAAAATATGTGAGTCCCAAAATGAGTGATATTTGCTTCTTAGCTTTCAACGAGCATCTATCTGCAAATGGAATAATTTTTTAACCTAAAATTATTAAGAAACATAAGAACTGTAAACAGAGGTTTAAATGCATCTGACTATGGCTTCAGAAACCCTAACTCGGAAACTGCTTTAACCCAAGATCATAAGCCTAAGAGAATAGAATTAAAAAAAAATATAGTCAAGAGTTTATTGGTCTGATGTCTTTTTTACAGATGAAAAAACCAGGGCCTTAAAACATCAAATATAAGCAGGGCTAGTCAAAATTTTGCGATGGCGGCATTAGAGTATGGGTATTTTCAAATGCAAAAACAGAAATGTTTCGAGTTGAAAGGGAGATATACCCAGTCATTTACCATAAAATGTTATCTGAAATTATGCCATTCAGAGTTTTATCTTCTGCAAGACAATGCTTCTTTACACGCTTTTAAATCAACACAAGAAGCTATGAATTACAATAAAAGTTATATTAATCTAATTGCTTCCACCTTGTCTGAATCTAAACGTTATTGAAAGGGTTGAAGTGTTCAATTCGCAAAATTTTATGAAAATTGCAATAAATATAACACAACATCAGAATTGGGGGTGGGTGGGCAATTGAACTAAAATAGATTAAAATTTTTAAGCAATATTATAAATTTTTGTAAATTCTAATAATGGTAGAATTTTTGATTTGATTAAAAATAAAAGAGAGACTTTAGAAAACTAAAAAGTGTATGATTTTATTTTGTTATATTATTTCGCATGCGTTAAATTACAAATGGCGCTTTTAAATACAAAAATCTATTTCTACATCCAAAAATAATTCTTGTATGAATATTTTTTGTTAAATACCTACATTCTGGCATAATTATGTTAAACAGAATCAAGAATAAGTTGAAAATATGTGTTAAGAATTTTAAAAAGTTGGTCCTTATCTCGTTGAGAAATTAATATTTTTTTAAATGGTAAAATAATTTCCCTTTAAATTTTATTTTATTTCGATTTATAAATTTTTAATGCCCCATCTTTTTATACAAGTCGATTTCTATATTTAAGGCATGATTTGCCACAAAATATATAATTTTTTTTGTTATTATTCTTTCGTCTTTAAAATTTTCCTTCAACTTTATAGGTTTATTACTAATATCATTTTTTATAATTGTGTACAATTTAATAATTTGACGTCAATAAAATATTAACCAAAATGTAAAAGTTTCTATAATAATAACCCGGAATGTACATTGGACTTGAGTACACTACCCGTAGTTTGACGAAGCTAAAGTCGTTTAATTTTTTTGATTTAAAGTAAAATGGAGTTGCCAACTGCGCTAGGAAGCCCTAGTTATTTTGTATTAAAAGACAATATGCAAAGAATTTTTGAATACGTTACAAACAATTATAAATAAAAAACACTAAAACCTAAACTATTAGTAAGATAAGATATGGCATATGAATACAAAATTTAATTATATTTAAATAAATGAGATTGAACCTATAAAAAGAATCATAGACAATATACCATAAAAAAAAAATCACGTAATATTCTAAAAAATAGAACAGGTAAATTGAGAACCGAGTTGATCTTTAGAATAATAAACTATCGCTTAGGGGCGCCGCTAAACAAAAATTTTAAATGATATTTTTAATTTTTTAAACATGTTACATATCATTAAATAAATAATAAATTGCAGATAAGTAATTTAAATCATTTTTTATACTTTTTAAATAATTTTATTACTCATTGAAGTATAAATTTTGGTGAAAAATAAAAATTAATCGCCATTAATTTTTGTTAGCGGCGCCGCCAAGCGGGTGGTTATTATTCTAAAGATGATCCGAAAACTGGCTTAAAGCAGTTATATAAAAAAAATATTCAAAATAAGTTAATAAAATTCGAATAGATACAAATAAAAGAACCATTGTTGAGGTTCGTTAAAACTCGTTATGATAATTAATTGTCTATTGTTCTTCGGTCCTGGAAATGTTTTAATATAAATATTGTCTAAAGGATGTAGATTGCAGTTTAATATTTATTTATAGGAGTCCCGTCCTTTTATGTTTGCAAACAACAAATCACAAGATAAATGATTACGAGTAATTAACGCTTTAGTGTGGTCATTTAATTTTTTTTAAATTCGAAAAAGCGAATTTCTTGTGACACTTCACATTATTTATATTCGGCTGATATAGTCTAATTAAATCTGAGATTTTTTGTGATTCTCTCATAATCTCTCTTTCAAATAAAAAACGATTCATTTCCATATATTAATGCATATAACACGCAATAATCTATGTTGTATCCGTTTTAATTTAATGCATGATCGGATGGAACCTTATGATTAATTAAGAAAAGCGATTAGTATTCTGAATAAAATATGATTTTCTTTTTACACACGGCACATAATAATAATCCCTTTTGGAATCGTAAATAAAATATAAAAAAAAATGTCTTCAGTTTTGTTCGCATTCCGACTTACAAGATAAGTTGGTTAAACCGCATAAAAATTCATTTTTCCAACTTATGTATGAAATAGATAGTTATTCGATTTATTTTGTTAAATTCGTTGACCTTTCTTAAATAATGTTGGTGTTTAGGTAGTTATGGTGTTGAAGTATAATAATGTATAAATTTTTACAAAGTGCGCAACAATCGATGTTGTAAATGGGCGTGCGTAATTTAAATGGCAATACAAGGCAATCAAAAAAGTCTTAAAAAGATATGATGGAGGGGAGAACTACAAAAAGATCAATTTATTGATTAATCATGATTTATATTTTAAAAACTTTTGTAAAAGTTCTAAATTGTACAAAAATATATTCACATTAAAGAATATCATTTTCTAGACAAAACAAAGTCTTGAATTTTTCTTAAAGGTAGTATCTTTTCAAAGCCAATAAATCAGCAATACCACGAATGGATGAGTTGCTTTGCGGCAATCTTTCCTCTATCTCAAGCCACTTCATGGCTTCAGCAATCATATAAAAACTTTGTTGGCAACCGACCAATACCCTTTTTTCAGCATTAACTCCACCCTGATCTCCTCTACCTTGTTCCTGCCATAATACCTTCTATATCATCTCATGATTTCATTATCGCTCAAAATTTGGCCTCGAGTATCAGTTCCATTGCAATCTAACCAATTAAAAACATCCTTTTCATCACCTGAGCTATTTTTTTACTCTACCTTCATACAAGAAACAAATTTGATCTCGCCATTTTGAATATTTTTTCATAATCTTTTATTCGATCTCTCCCCCTCAGAGACTACAAGGTCATAAATTTGTAAATGATTTCGTCTTTTTCTTTATGTTCAAAATTTTTGACTTTTCATCCGTTATTTATTTGATTAAAAAAATATCAGATCCACCTATATTTATGACCTCAGCTATTTCGCGTTGCCTTTTGTGGCAATGCAACTTTGTTTCATTTTGTAAACATAGATGTAATTATAAATAAACTATTGAAAATATAATTTATAAAATTTGTTTTGGACAAGAATCACTTTAAAATTGTAAATGTAAAACAACTCTTTTTGTCCGAAAAAAAACACCTCGTTCTCCGCCCACCTTTTCATATGTATCACGTAAAACCCATTTTCTTTTGTTCCCAATTTTTTTCTATTTTCAGAATAAAAATGTTTTACTTTATTCATTTTTTAAGTGTCTTATTATACATGCATGGAAAACTCCCTTTTCATTTGAATTTGATTAATTTTCATAAATCTGCTTTTTCAAAAATTAAAACTACTTTTATTAATTCTTTGTTATATGGAATGAATTAAAAGTTTTTTATAATCTTTTCACATGAAACAATATAATTTATTGTTAAAAACATGATGATTTCTTGCAATATTAATAAATTCGATGCATACATAAACATCAATTACTTTACATATTTTTAAATTAAACTATAGAGAATTT
Source organism: Henneguya salminicola (assembly GCA_009887335.1). Classification (NCBI taxonomy): domain Eukaryota; kingdom Metazoa; phylum Cnidaria; class Myxozoa; order Bivalvulida; family Myxobolidae; genus Henneguya; species Henneguya salminicola. Next base: position 13,998 of record SGJC01000050.1, on the reverse strand, counting down.
TGTTTTATACTTAGTGAGAATAAGATTACGAAAAAAATACTGCGTGAACAAATACAATTCATACATGCACATGCGCACTATTTATGAAATTTAAAAATGAAGAGGTACAGAAATATGACAAAACTGACATAATCGGGGAAGGTATATGAGATTTGAATATATTAGGTTCCTATGCAACAGTTTATAAAGGGAAACATCGAGTTTCTGGTCGATCTGTAGCTTTAAAACAGCTTAATTTTTCATCAACTACTGATGACCATAGAGTAAGACTTGAGTTTAATTTTGCAGAATAAACATACTGGCATTCCAGTATCAGCTGTTAGAGAATTATTTATACTAAAACACCTCAATCATAGAAATATTTTAAAACTAATAGATACTTTTTATACATCAGAATACATAACATTGGTTTATGAATATCTTGACCAGGTACTATTTTCATCAAATATTATGTTTTTTACGCTCGTGGTTAAATTCGATTTTAAAAACATATTTTGCAGAAAATTTGGGCTGGGTGATACAATAAAACCACCCTCTCCATTATTTATGGACATGCGCGCATTATATTAGTATTTTCTTTCTTATAATATTTCTATTTCGTAAAATACATTAATTTTCTGAATATGTTTATTTATAACCTTATTCTCATATATTTTGGCCTAGCTCTTGGTCCTTTCGAAACATCAGATGGTTTGCGCATGTTCTTGAAAAATGTAAGGTGGTCCAATTGTACCCATAATCCAAAATTTGTTCTAATCAATATATTAACGAATTAAATAATATTCGTTAAAAATTTTTGAAACAAATTCTTCTTTTTGTTCTAGATGAAATATAGTCAAAACTAGTCACTTTATCAATTAATTTAAATGGCTAATCTGTGGGCGGTCGCCGTTTAGCGCGTGTGAAGCATGGAATATTTTTTATTTAAATATTTTCCATCTTTACAATAACATAAGCATTATAGCCTTAACCCATCTTTTTTCTTTTTCTTATTTTTTAATTTTAAAGCATTTAGATTGTAATTTGTTAAATAGTGTTGAGTATTTGTTTTTGCACGTTACAAAGATCATTTTACCGATGATACAACCGCATATTTGCGGAGACGCTTTTGATAATAATGGAACTGATTATTCCATTAAGAGCAATTTTCGAAAACAAACAGACATGCCTTCATTATTTAATTGAAAGGGGTTTTTATTTGTAAGACCGTTAATAGGCCCTCTCGATGCTGAACAAAGTCTTTCTTTTTGTCTTCTTAAGAACTGGTAGTACACGAAAAAATATTCGGGAAAACGATTTATCTTTCACCGAAAACATTTTTGTTTGAATTTAGAATTAAAAGTATATCTGGAATTAGAGCTAGCATATTGTTGGCTTGAAGCGGTAAAGTGGATGCCCTTGCAACTAATACCTGGGCATCCATTAACAGTCATAACAACTTTCTAAAAATTTCGTAAATTCTTTGTGGATACTCTCGACTTTGAATATATTATCACAGGGCGGTGGCGGTATTAGGATGAAAATCGATGAAACCAAATTTGGCAAGAAAAAACATGATCGACCTTGGCGTTTGGGGATGATGAAATAACGCCAGTGAATAAGCTGTTTTTCGTCGGTGTTCCAGAGAGAAAACAATCTACCCTTTTTAGTATCATTCTGGCAAATGTCCGCCAGAATTGATAGCCATAACCGACTTTTTTTAAACGTAATTGAAACTTGAACCATTATTCCCAACACGAAGCGGTCAATCACTTCATCGAATTTGTCATTTCCGTATCAGAAGCTTGCATAAATACTTTTAAAAAAACCTGGGGAGGATGTTTAAATTAAAAATCGATCCATGGAATAGGACATCGCTCTTGGTCGAAAATAAAAAGAATGAAAATTCGCATTTAATCGAGGATCACATGTGACCCGATTTCAATGAGGACGAAAAAGCTTTTAATTGTACGAAGGACTTCCTAGAAGCTTTAATTCAAGTGGAATAAATTTGATATATAAAATTATCATAAGTTAAAAAAAACAATAAAAGTAGACGCTGCAATCTTTCTAAAGTTTAACCGATCGTGTTTTAAAGCAGAAATATAAATTTCTCTACTCCTTAATTAAATATTGACGCAATATACGCTATCATGTATTTTTCCCGCCACAAAATAGATATTCACTCTATTCTGCCTTTATGCGTTTTAAAGAAAGAAATTTTTAGATAAAAATTTTTTATAATCTTTTAAAATACATTCAATTATTTTTTAATGCTCATGAAATGCATAATATTTTAATTTCAACACAAAAAAATCCGGAATCAAACCATTTATGCCTACCACCGCATGCATGTCATGTAAATACCCCATTATTTTTTCTTACGCGATTCCACTGCAAATCGTATCCCAACCATAAAAAAACCCAGTGTATTTGAAAAAAGTAAACTGTTGTTCCCCCTTATCTGTATTCTCATAATAATTGCTAAATATTAAACAGCATCGAATTTTTTTTAATTGCACTCAAATTTACACACGAGCTTTTTTTTCAAAATAATTGGTCAGAAATGAATAAATGATTTATGAATTCCAAAAAAATTGGAATCCGCCTTTTTTTTTTCATGATTGCTATTAAAATTTCAACTTATAAATAGAAATGATGTTGAGAAAATATTTATTTTCTGTTTGAACTAATTTTACTGAGATAAAATGTCGCATTATATACTGTTCGGGGGTGTTCGTTTCTTAATGGCGATATAAAAAAAATCAAATGGCATATCAGGCTACATCCCGGGATTATTCCTTAAATTAAAGCCAAAATTGTAAGATGGCTTTTATCAATAACAAGGATACGGGGCTTTTAAGCAATTACATTGAACTTTATAACAGGCGCCTTTTCCATCAGTTGCCATTGTTTTATTTCATTTCTGATTTTTATATCTTAAAAAAAAAGGAGGAGGGCAGTAGATCGATTCATTAATTTTAATTTAACCGTGCACTCCCCATGTCTACTGTAAGAGGTTGAATCTGCAAAAGAAATTGTTCAGAAGGGGGGCACATTTAATTTATACTATTTTCTCTCTGCACACATAAGTATTTAGCAAGTGGTCTTTCATCCTCCAAAAACATAGTGGGGCTATAATAAAGTATACACCTTTATTTACTCAACTACATCTATAATTTAAAATAGAAATAACTTCACAATTGAATATACTCTGATCATAAGACAGATCATAATAAAAAGATCTTGCGAGGTATAATGTAATCACACTGGAAATTGGAAAACCGGATAAGAATTTCAATCTCATTTTCTCAGTGAAAAACTTCAAAATAAGCTATTTATTTTTGATCATAAAAAAATCAATAGCTGCGTTTCAAATAATATTTGTTGGGGTCATTAACTCTTTAAAAAAAATTATGCGAAATTAATTTACAAAATAAACAAAAAATATAAAGGATTTTGTGTAAAAATCGTTGAGCGCATGCCTAATGGTTTATTAACTTAAAATTTGAATTGTTTCTGAGAATTGCAAATATTCGAATAACCGGTTATAAATTAAAAGGTTTATTAGTAAAACTTAAGGGTTGTGATTTCATTTGCGCACACGTTTTTTTAAATCTGAACTTACTACTTTTAACGCTTATTATTTATTAAATAATTACACCTATCATTATTATTAAAAATCACTACCTGTTTTGGAATTGGCACAAGTTTGCATAATTCGATTGTTCCCGCAATTACAGCATATTTCAGTACTCCTGTCAAGAACTCTATTGCTCTACTTTCTTAAGATGCAATAGATTTATATAAATCTAGGGGATTTACTCCGGTCAGGTCCGCCATTACATTTCCAAACAACAACGAAAATTTGCGCAGTTACCATTCTTAAGTTTTGCCGGTTTTACAATCCCTAATTTTCGCTTTTAATAAAAATAACATTAAGGTTTTGATTTAATTTTTTTCAATTACTTTGTAATTAACACAACCGCCTATCAATTTATTTGTTTAGAAAAAAGAGTCAGGAAACTTTTTTTGGTATGTCCAAAAATTTACTTCAATGAGTTTGGATATAGAGAACCATAGACAAATTTTTAAATTTTTTTAAGTAGAGACTTCATAAGTAAAACTTGTGTGGAGCTCTTTTAAAATTTTCTAAAAAGTCTTCTCATTAGTGTTGCTCAGCCATCCTCATGCACTGCTAAATAAGGATAAGAGTAGTGTAACGATATCAACCAATAACTATTGCTTTAAACTTCCACAATCTAAGAGAAGTGTATTATTGTGACATTGGCTACTATAAATATATTCTTTATGTTCAAGCAATGAAACTAAATTCTTAATTTTTGTAGATTTATGAAACGGAAGGGGAAAAACGCTGAGGGCAAAAATATAATTCAATCTGCAAATAAATTAATAATTTCGATAAAATGCCAAGAAAAGTTTAAAAATTGCCAATACTTTTGCGACAATTGACTCCATTTTAATCAGCCCTGAAGTGATTTATGCGCACGATCAACATTTTTATTAAATTTTCTCTTCGGTATTTTGACAACCAGACTATATTCCATAGCTGTCATTTATTCTCAAGAGCTTAATATTCTAAAATTTTATTTTATAAGTCTAATTTATTGTAAATTATTAGCCAAGAGGGTGTAAAATTCAACATATTCACAATTTTATTGATGCCTTTAATTAGTCTTTTTTTCCTCACTATTTTATGGGTAAAATCGATTCAAAACATGAATTATGCTTTATGCATCAATAAACAACAGAAACTGTTGTTATTTCAACTTCATATTTTGCATGCATTTTTGAGAACTAAAAGGTCGTTTTATCCTTTTTTTCTTAAAAATGCAAGCGGTTATATGGATATATCACCCCCATAATCTTCTTCCTAAATTATTTTAATGTGAATTCGATGTCACTTGGTATCGGGTTGGCAAGCAAACACACCCATAATTTTCTACATACTGATCCTTAAAAACTGAATTTGTGTGATTTGGTTTGTCTCACAATACATAAACGATCTTTTTCTGTCGGGATTGCACAGTCGCCAATAATCCCCTCCCACTGTTGATCACCATCTCTCATGATGCTCAATTAGACCATATGGCTTCTTATATGCATTAAGATTAGTGGTCGTGCCTTTTTTCTTAGAATAGTAGATCCTGCTAATATAGTGGTGGGCAGACTGAGCATAGATAAAATAATTAAGAAATTGCTTCATTTCTCAAAATTATTAAAATAATATTTTATGCCATTTTAATATAAAAAAATAAATAAAATCAGAGTTTTTTTTTATGTGCGCTGTTGTATGAAACTCACATTTACTTTAATTGATGGGGAGGATAGCTTAAGAATTATAAAAATAAATTTAACAAATAATGATATTTCAAACGCTATTTCTCCCTCAACTATTTATTATCTAAAAAGAACTAAAATTAAATAAATGCCGAGGATATAATTATACCTACAAACTCTTCTATGTGACAGATGCCGTTTTTTAATATGGGAGAGTTCTAATCAACCATAGCCTTTCTGGTAAGATTGGAGATCCAGATCAATTGACCCCAATATCCACTGGTCTCTAACAAGTCATTTTTGTCACTATTTCTATTTGTATGATTGTTGAGTTTTGCCGAATGTTTGTAACAATTTCGCTTGTATATTAGGCATGCTTATCAATAAACTAACCACCAAATGGTTACGAAAAAGTAGGGGGGGGTGACTTAAAAATGATATATTAAATATTTTAAGAAATGAAACAAGAATTTATTGATTTTTTTTCAATTATTAGGATCTAAGAGCATTCCTTGATTTAAATTCGAAAAATTTAAAAAATTCAGAAATTAAAGTTTTTATTTGATTTAAATATTAAGTTTATCATTAAACAAGTGGTGTATGCTGTGGAATATATTCATAATATGAATTTCATTCATCGTGATCTTAAACCTAGCAATATATTAATCAACAGCGTATTTTTGTTTTCAATTATTTATCTAGCATAAAGAAATAAAAATTGCTGATTTTGGAATGGCAATGTCTTTCCTCAGCACCAAAAATATGGCAACCGATGTATCTATCTGTATTTTTTTATAACAATAGATTGTAACACTTGGATATAGATCACCAGAATTGCTTCTTGGATCGGATCATTACGATCATTCTATAGATATTTGGTCAGTTGGTTGTATAATGGGCGGTAATCAAGATATTTTAAATCTTAGAACTAGCCAATGGAGGTATTCCTTTATTCAACGCCAACACAGTTGATGGACAGTTAAGGCAAATATTCAGGTTGAAAATATTTTAATAAATCAAGCGTTCTCGAATTTCCTAACGATACTGAGTGGCCTAATTTCAAATCATTACCAAAATCAAAGGTTTTTTTCAAACAATAATAGAATGAATGGTTATTTGTCCGCGCGCGCCTATTATTAAAGAATCCAAATAAATAATTTCAATCATTTTGGCAATTTAATTCCTTTGCTCCTTTTAACGTACTCATGCATTAATTGGTAACGACCAAAAAGGCGATAGCCACAAAGATTTTATCAATAGTAATACAGAGGGGCCTTTCTTCGGACTTTAATCTGCTACTTTTTGCTTTGCCTTCTATGTTTTCTTAATTACGTTCCATGTTCTCTATATTTACAAATTTTTTAAATTATACTTAAAATTGAAGATAAAATAATAATTAAATTAATCAAACATAAAAATTATATCCTAAACTAAGCTTGATTTGGATCTCTTGAACTAATGCATTCTGCGCGCTCGTCACTTTTACACAAAAATAAAGGAAAAATTAAACCTCATTAAATAACTACAAATATTGTATTTTTTTAATTTACACCGACGGAAGTGTGTGGGGTGGGTGGATAAAGGATTATTGAGCGTCAAATTCTCAGTTCAAGCTGATCAAGGTTTAATTCAAAGATAAATGAAAAATTGTAAATTTGGCGCATGGGTACAAATAACCAATAATTCTAAATCTAAACGTTTCTATTTACTAAATGATAGGATTATATGAACAAAGTTTTCAAAAAAATATCGATAAGATGTATCGAAAAACGATTAAACGTCAAAGGAACAACCTTGCTATTGGTTACTTCAATTTATTTAATCCATAGGCGTTGCTTACATTAAACCCAAAAAAACGAATAACTGCAAAACAAGCAAAAAATGATGAATATTTTAATAGGAAAGTGTAGATTAATGTTATGATATTGCTGAGTCTACATATTCTTTTACAGTTGTTCTAGTCAATAGTTTCGTTCCCTCTGTAGGAGTACATATAGCTATTTCAACGTTTTCAGGTGTAATAATTCCCTCAAAGCATTCCTTTATAAATGATCGAAAAAAATACTTTCATAGTTATTAAAGCCAAATGAATTGCATCCCCTAATTCCAAATCTTCTTTATACCAAAAAATAGCAGACAACTAATACCTTTTTGATAAAAATGTTTTTGCCGCACCATGATTGCGACCGATTGCGGTGGCATTCCATGCAAAATACGCGCCCTTTTTACATGGAATAAAAAAACAATACACTTGGATCGCATTGAAATAACATAGGCTTTCCATCATCAATACCCATTATGAGTACGGATATACCAAATGGTCGAACGCCCCTAAAATTAAAATCAAAAGCTATACCCAGTTTGGGTATATTCCTGCATGACCGTAGATAATCGTTGAGTTAATTGGTGGGTGGAAATATCAGTGCCGTAAAATAGTTTGTACGAAGACGATATTTTTCGCGCTTTTCGTATAAAAAGCCTGAAATCTGGTCCTAATCCACTATAGCCAATGACAATATTATCGTTAACGGCTTCCAACTGAATGTGAAATCAGTTAAAAACTTTGTAAATCGAGGATTCATCGTATAAAATGGATTTTTGTTTTTTGTCCGATACCAATACTACTCCATTTGCGGCTGATGTAAATATTTAATTTCAAACCTTTTATTCCAACAGTTGTAGCACCAATAGATACAGCTGCCAAAGCATATTCTATTTGTACCAATTTTCCAGATGGACTTAATGTAATTTAAATAAATACCTAAAAGTTGTTAAACTAAATGAATAGCGTTCAGAAGACATTAATTTCCTAAACACGACATGTTACGAATTTTTTTCATTCTTAATTTGTCATCCTATATTCTCCCTCTGTCATTTTAAACTTATTTAAAATAGTTTTGAAATTTATTTATCATTAATGAGTTAAAATATATATTCTTAAAAAATACAAGTCACGCATGTGCAATAGTACTATTGTCGCTTTCCCATTTGGATTTGTGGGGAATTATTTTTACAATAATCATTTTAAAGGTGTGCATTTTTATCAAAAATTAAATATACAATACAAGTCTTTAAAAGATACACATTTGTCGCCTAAAGTCGGTCAATTCGGAATAATGGCATTTTAGTGATATTCATAGTAATTTTAAATGTCTAAAAACTGATTAATTTGGTCCCGTCTTATTTCATTTCTGTAGAAAAATATTTTATTACTTTATTACTCTTAATTTATTTTTGTTTTTATTGTATGGTTACAAATTCTTTTGTATTGTTGCATCTAAGATATATACCCAAATTAAGAGAATATCTCATTTATCTGTTAACAATATGATATTTACATTAGAAAAAATCATATGGCTGTAAAATAAACAATTTAAAGTAAGAATTGTGCATTCTTTGCAAATTTTCTTAAAAAATCACATGAAAGCCCTAATTTGTTGACACCCTAATTAAGTATTCAATCCTATTTTTCTTTATTATTTATTATATGCTTAAAGAAGGGGCTCTAGCGAAATAATTTTTACATTTTCCAGCTTGACTCTTTTCTGTTTTTTTTTGTACTCGGCCTGGATGTGCAAAGCCTTACTGATCTCTTTCGAGAGGGGCTTTACGCCCCCCCTTCTGCCCATGCAGATGCCAGATAGGCACCGCTGGTCGAAAGTTCAGCGATAGTGTGTGGTCTCACCCACTAAACGTCACACCCAACCTCTTCCCTCTAAGGACGCCGTACCACAAGGGCATTGGTTCGACTCTTTTCTGCTCATTTTATAATTATTTGAAGATTTCGTATACTTTGCGATGCGCTCTATTGAAAACTCAATTTAATAAATTATGTTACATTTACACTAGATTTTGCATTCTTAGATCATTCAAATATATTATAATGTCAACTCACCATTAGTTGGTTGAAGAAAAGGATGCAATAATTCACCCCGTTACATTATTTGAACATGTAAATAATTGATATTTTACACGTTTCTTGAAAAAATATACTCAAATCTTCCCAATTTGCCAAAGCTGAAGCAACAAAGGTTGAATTTCATAAAAAGTACGAAAAGTCCAAGACAATATTTCTAAAAATGAACATTTTGATTATATCCCCTGTTGAAAGCTACTTTTTGTACTTTTTATATCGATATTTTGATATAAATCACAAAAGAAACTTTTATTAGTTAATTACAGAAATTTAGCGTAGAAAGTGTTTACTGTTGCTCGTTGAAATTCGGATTTTGTAATATATCAAGAGATGGAAACTTAAAAATGAAATATTTCAGGAACAATAATTTTTCTTGCTCTGCGAATACCTCTCCATCGTGGATCATACATTTACCATACAACAAATAACTTTGGTTCTCGTTGAAAAAAAAGCACCTCTATCTTTTATAAAGGATATCCCTAAATATTATTCTAAGTACCCTCCCATAAGTTTGAAACAACCGATAGTTGCTCATTTTGCTGATCTCGCAGGAAAAAGTGTCACCAACTACGATAGGACGCCCTTGAAATAATTCATGCCTTTTGGCAGATTTCTCAGCTATTCACCTTAACACACCTTTACTTTTGTCATATCTCAAGGTACACTATCGTCTACTACTTTTCACCCAACTAAGCATAACGCCATCTCACATATTTTGTTGTCCTGAAAAATTCTAACCAACATAATTCGACTTATTAACCAAGCTCTTTGAAAATCGACCACCCCACCCCCTCCGATTAAAATTGAGAGGCAGTTTTAATGAACGAACTAAAGAGCATATGATATTTTTCTTACGAGTTTGAAAAAAAGGAGGCGTAAAATAATTATCCAAACAATCGTACCATGAATAATGTAAAGTTTTGTGAATTTATTTTTATAAACTATCATCTATAATCTATATATACCATTGATAAATATTTATATACGGTTAAACTCAAAAAATAAGTATTTCAAAAAAATCATAAGTGTATCTCTCAATAACAAGAAGCTCCTGGAGGTGTCAATCAACTGAAAGGCTATTTTTTTTATCAAGGTTAAAAATATTGTCAAACCATATCTTTGACATAATCAAATCTTATTTTACTAGGTGGTTTTTTTCGAGCGGTGGCGGCCCGTCTTAATTCAAGTTCCCCTTGATTGATTTTTTTTGACTTGGGTCGTTTCGCCCCTTGTCATATTATATCTAGAGAAAAAATATTGGAAGTTTTTGGGATTTGATCATGGTTCACCTAATAAAAAGAACTTGTGAAGATCGGAGATATAGGAGAAGGTAGTCATGACTCGTCTAAATATAAGTTTCACTTCATTGACTCGTAGTTATCAGAGAGAAAAAATTGATTTTGGTGGAACTTGATTCATGCCTTGTTGTGACTTTAATTCACGGTTGAAACTTTGAAAAAGAAATTCCATCATTTAAAACACTTAAATAAAATCATCAAAAAAATCATAGTGGGCTTTGAGCGTGACAGGCAGAGAGAATTGTTTTAATATATATTTATATAATATTAAAAACAATCTAAATCATTTCAAAATTAAAAATTAGCCGGAGCCACCATTTTAGTTTTATACTGCGCGTGCTCTGTTGCGATTGAGCGTGACAGACAGAATTGTTTCAATATATTATTAATATTAATTAATTAAAAACAATCTGATTCATTTTTCAAAATTTTAAATGAGCCGAATCCGCCGTATACACACAGCGCATGCGCGGTGGAGCCTGAAGGCAGACAGACAGAATTGCTTTAATATATATAAGGATTTTTTTCAGAGCCGAAGTCTGGGGTAAAAGGCATGTATTTAAAAATATAAAGGAGATATCATACTCCTTGTTTGAAATAACCACGTCAACATTTGTCACGTCAAAGTCTATGTACTCGTCACGCATTGGTATTTTTGTGGATCAAATAGATCTGTCATATATTTTTAATTTCTTTCAATATTATGATTTTTTTTCGGGATGCTTCGTAACTTTCCGTTTTCTTATTGTTATGATTTAAAAGGGCAGGTAAAATTAAAAAAATGACCAATTAATTAATTTTTTTAAAAATCAAACCTCTCATAAAATATTTATGTTAATACTTTCAATATAATTGTTTATCCCGAATATACTTTATGTAAACGAAATGTATCATACCTCCCAAAATAGATTATATCTTATTCTGAAAACTATCAAATATTCCGGGTTCCATCCACGAAGATAAGGATCACACATTTCTCTTATTTTAATCCCCTATCGATTCAAAGTCCCCAAAACTATAGCACTTAGTTGATATTTTTTAATTCAACGGTGCCACAGTCTGAATTTTTCCGTTCAAATAACGACTTTTAATGAGTAGAGATTGATTAAAGATGAAGTGAGCAAAAATAACTTCGATAAGATTCCGTCTTAAAACACAAAAAATAGAAAGAATAATAATAAAATGATAGAACACTTTAAAAATAAATTTTGCAAAAACGATTTTCATAAATATTTTTGATGGATTTGGGATTTTTTTTTAACATATATATAGATTTAAATCATATTATTAGAAAAAAATAGGATTAAATTTTAAATGGCGGATATAAGATTATCGGCGGAACTAGATTGCGGCTTATTATATCCATAAAAAATAAATACACGCCTTGCCGATATTAAAGGGAATTTTTGAAATAAATGGCCAGATTTTTAGGATAATTTATTTTTACAAAATTTTAATAAATTAAAAATATTTTAAAACAAATAAATAATATCAATAAAAATTCCACTTTTTAATTATCTCAGTTTTTAATAAAAAAAGATAGTCTCACAAAAATTCTTATGATATTTTCGATATTATCTCTTAAATGATTAAGAGGCAAAGCTTTTTGTCTTATCGTATTCAATATTGCCTTGAAACAAGAAAAAATATTTTCTATTGATAAAAATTATGGGAATATAGCGGAAGATTAACGAACTGAACGCCTTTAACTCTTGAATATTCTGTTGCTCCCGACGGCGCTGAAATTTTAAAAATTTCATAACCATGCTTATTTATTTCAGAAATTATCTATACACTAAAATATTAAGAAAAGGATCCCTGATACAGAATTCCAACCATCGCCATAATATATACGCATGCTCTTTAATATTAATGTTTCTTCCTCTTAAGAACAGTAAAAGTTATTTTTTTCTCGAAAGAATCAATAATTTTATATCTAATCGAAAAAGAAGTAATCCAGCAACCAACTGATGTCCTAAATGCCACGATTAGAGAATCAGTAGATGAAAACGAAGATGGGGCTGTACCAAAAAAGAATCGCCTATGTTTAATGAAAATTTTTTGGATTACACTCGCCTCCCAAGAGATGAATTGTTAAACCTATCATATTTTTGACTCGCCGGGGGATTCTACCGCATTCAGCCTAAGAAAATTAAAAAAACTCAGAAACATCGGGATATAATAGTCTTAAGTTGGCTTTTATTAACTAAAAATTGATCAAGAGCTCCAAAAAATGTACTTATTATGCCAAGGTCAATCATACAAAGTTATGGTAACCCCTGACTAAATTTATCCATAAAATAAAGTGTTAATCGAAATAGGAAGCCCCAATCATTGAAAAAAGTACAACATCAAATTAAGACTTTACGAATAATAAATTCGCTTAACAACAAACCGTAAAAAATAGGGCAACCTCAGAGAAGGCGGTTTTTCGGCTTAAAATATGACATGCAGATAAAGCTGTATTTAATGAAACTTCTGTGATATATGATTTTACTCGAATTGTAAATAATCGAAAAAGATCGTCACAAAGATTTGTTGCAAATAAAAATACCTAACATATTCAGTTATCTCAGAAAAAAGATCTGTTCTATTAATATATGGATCTTGTAAAAATCATGGTTTGTTTGAATGCGAAGAAATAATGATATTTCACAGCGTTGGATTTATAAAGGACTTATAATGAACCTAAAGGAGCTGTCAACGAAATATTTTCTACCTTGCCTCGAATATATATAACGTTATACAATCTACTTACAGCTAAAAATCATCCTTTTATTTCTATTTTAAATACGGGGTTGAAAAAGAAAAAGAAACCATTCTTTAAAAAATTATTTTAGTTTGAAGCACGCCTTCTCCCAGAAGCTGTCCGAGTATCAGAAGAACGGATTTTGAAATTATGACTTTTAAGCGTTTTGAAAAATTTAACATTAATGTTAAAATTAAAAATTATTCTTTTTTTTCTGAAGATCAGAACGTTATAAAACAAAAGACGAAAACCTAGACTTGTTAATCCGTTCTGAGGAAACACGAAATTTTGGAGTTTGACATGCGCATTGTTTATTCCTTCAAGTATGACCTAAATATTGTGTCCGATCAATTTCTTTTAATTGTCTTATGAATATTTTTATAAAACTGTAAAGGAAGCTTTCGTCGACGACACTTGGAAAATATGTTGCGTTACATTAAATTATGGGATTGCTTTAATTACCTTCACAAAGATTTGAGAAAGATGAATAATTCCAGTTAAGGTTGACACCTTAAATTAAATAATGAATTGGATTCTACACGTTAGGTGTTTGAAAAAATTTAAAGAAAAAAAAAGGTATCACCAAGAGGTAGTTGTTAAATAATTTGTTAACTTAGCCAAGGGAGAGAAATTGCAAAAATAAATCTCAATAGTTTGGCAAGAGTACAGAATAACGGCCATATATATACGCCACGCGCATGCGTCACATAAAATGGTGAATTTAAATGAAATCTCGTTCAGAAATTCAACATTTT
>SGJC01000049.1:0-30915 GCA_009887335.1 Henneguya salminicola | reverse complement strand
AAAAAATAAATTTATTTTAAACCCATATAACACATATGTGCATTGCTTTTCGCTTCATCTCCTCTTTATTCATAGAATTATCGTTTTAGCTAAAATTAGATTATTCTTGCCCCTCTTTTTATCAACACCATCTATTACTAATTAATGTTTACCCCTTCTTTAATTATTCTATTCCACTCTTTACACAATGCTTAACATATTTAGGAATGGAAGAATTGTTCATTGAATTTTTTTTCATCACAACAAAAATAAAAATGGTAGAAATGGTAAAATAAAGAAAAAAATTTATATACTCTTAAATTCTTTAAAAATATTCGAAGCAGGACGTTTTGGCGCATAAACGTTCGGCTTCGAGAAAATTAATATAGAATATCTTCTCTATTCTTCTGATAAATGATTGGATGCTTTTCCGAGCTTCATCATAATGTTTACATATATTAGTCAAATGCTGTTGGAAATTTAAATTTATGGTATTCCGTCTTTTGGAGGGTGGTAGATTTTTTCGATATTGAACAATTAGCGTGTTAACAATAGCTTTGTCTCTCTGAAAGCTGTTATCATAAAAGAAACGGAAGGGTGTAAATTTCCAATAATATAGAAATATTTGTTATTCCTACCTTTTCATTGGCTGTTGATCTTTGGGTTACCAGTTATCGATGCGAAATTAATATTACATGGTTCTAGTGACAAATATGAGGAGCAGTTCGCACATCAGAGGCACAATTATTTAGTGGTGTGTGTAGTTCTCCATAAAATTGTTTAAAATATTTATTATTTTAGTATATAATTATGATTCCCAGTCTATGTATTTATCTTCATGTACACTGGGTAAGGTTAAACAAAATTCTTAAATTCGTAAAGCATGCCCTAATTTTGTTTTAATCAAGGGAAGGACTGGGGTTTCAAAGTAAAGTATTATTGTAGAAAGATAAGGGCGTGAGTTTATATTTTTATACCTGGCAATGACTGCATGCAAAAAAATTTCAAATCCTCTCCTTTTCAGTCAAAGAAGTGAATTTACAGTTGAAACGGTAGTATTTCCATAAGATAAACGAAAGACATAGAGCTAAAAAAACTCAGTAAAGACATTGCATGGCTTCTCCCCACGTACCTGGCGAAGCTAGCTAGATTAGAGCCTCAACAGATGCAAAGCAAATTATACGGTTATTTTTGTTTTGACCCATGGTTAGGGAAAAGAAACTGTTGTGGCATTTATCTTGTAGTCGTAGGCCGTCTTTTATATAACTGAAGCTCACGTATACCAGCTGTCTGTGCTGGATATGCATTAATATTAGTACGCTGGTTTTAAAGAGTACTTTTGACGACATCCTCCCTTTTTAGTCGCGATCTGCATTCAGTATCAGATTCGTAATATTTAGCGAAATATTCGTGGCTTAGTCTGTCTAATGGGTAAGCTATTTTTCTTTTCATTAAATTAATCCCTTTTGTTATATGAGTGAAAGAATCATCAGAAGCATTGTCATGGTCAGCACCAAGTGGATGATCTGTCAACGTAAGATTCATAGTTGAGCTCCATTGCAGGCGCGTGCGCTTTTGCATTTCTCCATATCCTTATTATGTGCCCATTTACACTGAAATGTGCCCATACTACCAAGAAAGCAAATCTTTGGTTTTCCCATATTACCAGTATTAATTTACATGCTATTATTATACGTTTAAATGATAATTAATTAAAATTTTAACATATTGATATTTTTATAAATATTCAATTATTTCTGCTCAATCAAAATATTCAATTTACTCTGTAATTGCCAAAAATCCATGCCACCTCGAAGCGATTGAGTAAAACATTTATAAAAATGATGAAGCATGTTTTTGTTGGAATCCTCCGAAAATGCAACTTTTATAATGTAACAGATATCATATTCGTCATACTTAGATACAGATTGCAGCTTAGAAATTGTGGTACTTTTTGGCTATACGATCCGTTTTGAACTACCCCTGTAATTCATTGTAAATTAAATCTATAATTTAACAATGGGTATTTGGCTGAATCTGTACAGAGAGCAAAGAATGCTTTATAATCTCCGTAGAAGATCATACAGAAGCTACGCTATTACCACTCATACAAATGGATTATACCCGGAACAATAGAAAGCCCAACAATTATAATAAGCGACAAACGGAAATCCTTTACTAAAATAGGGAATGAAAAACGATACAAACCCATAACAGTAAACCCAGCCAGAATTTCGTTGATCCAACTAGTGGAGCTCATACACTAACGATCGAAAGAACATGGGGATCGGCCAAAAAGGGAAACAAGCGCAGAAGAGGAACGAATTGTCATCTTTTGAATTCGTAAATTTCAGAATATATATGGCAATCCCCTCTAAACAAATATGATCCATTAGAAAAAATTTAATTAAATATTTCTGAATTTGGGTACTGGAGATCTAAAACACGTTTAAATAAGACAATTTCAATATAATAAAAAAAGTGAAATTTTTTTTAATAAAAACCGTTCGTATAACCGAATAAAATCGATGTTCTTTACCCAATAGTTTACCCTTCCAATAAACACACATGTGGTCACAAAATAATGAATATTTTTTTTTTGTACTCGGCCTGGATGTGTAAAACCTTACTGGTCTCTTTCGAGAGGGGCTTCACGATCCCCCGGTCTGCCCATGCAGGCGCCAGGTAGGCCCCACTGGTATGATTCAGAGGTAGTGTGGGGGTCTCTCCCACTAAAAATCACACCCAACCTCTTCCCTCTAGGGACGCCGTGCCACAGGGGCATTGGCTTGCGGGGTATCAAAATAATGAATATGCTTATAGAATAGTTTTACCTTAAATTTTGGCAAATTTTACCGCACCCCCTTAGTACCGGATCGCGTATAATTTAAGATGGTTATGGATCGTAGCAAAATTTATCACTAGAAGACTTCTTCTCATGAGATTATTATTCATGGGACAAATTTTGTCAACCCGCCTAAAAGCATTAAAGATCACACCTTAATTATTGAAACTATTAAGACAATTCCTAAAAAGCGTTTGAGGAAAAAAACGAAAAAAAGGAGGAAGTCCAGATATCTGGGAATATGCCAAACTTAAAAAAAAAGCACCCATTTTTACCGAAGATTAACGCATATTATTTAAATATACCATGTTTTGTTAAGTTTCAAATAATGTATCAAACAATGAAAATACTATTCATTTTTTTTATCTCATTTAAATTTTAAAATATTTAAAATCCAAATTAATCACTTTATAACATATTAAACTTTAGGCCCACAATTTAATGCTGTTACTGTGGCGCTTGAAGCATAAATTTTCCATCTCCTTCCATGGCAGATGGATTCCGTTTGAAATATTTTGGGACTCTAAGGCATAGAACATCATCAAAATGTGAAAATGTTTTCTTCATGAAAGCAAGTAAGTGATTTTTATTTTATTTTATCTTTGGGCTCTTTCGGTAACTCGTTTTGTTCATTGTACGAACCTATCCGGGGAACAACCACGGGCACCGGTCTTTCAGTTAGAGTTATCATTGATTGGTACAATTTTATCCGGTAAGCCTACAGGACCAAAATTCATTTTTTCAATTTAAAATTTCCTCCATAATGTATGGCCCTTCAAATAGGCGAATCTGTTGTCTCTTTTAAAAACAAGTATCTGAGTAGTTTCGTAACCTTAAGATGGGGTTTTTGATTTTAGGAAAAAATTTCAAAAACTGGTTTATATTCAAGTTTTGAGTTTCAAATAATTTATCTATTTAAGGTAAAAACAAGGAACGGTTGAGGTTTTATTGCCGATTTCCCCATATAGTTACAACTTCATCTTTTCAAAATTCAAGTTTGAATAAATTTATGTAGAGATTAAGGTGATATAAATCAAGAATATTAAAATTAAATTTGATGTAAGTGCAGAAGAAACATTTTAAAATATGTCCCTACATACAAGAAAAACAACATATTTGAATAACATTAACTTTAGAACTTGTCAAACGTTAAAAGAGTAAATTGATTTACATATTTCTTAATACGCATGTCTAATATAAATAATGAGCTTAAGAACGTGAAATAAACGCATATATTGAATTTAAATAATTTAATTAGCTTTTCGTTTATAAATATAAAAAATACTTAAAATCGATTTTGTTTGAAGAAGTATAATTTAAATAAATTATGCACAACTACAATTCTCTTTAAGTCAGTTTCACCCTTGCAAAATATGAATATACTGCCTAATTTTTAATTCGGATAATTTTCGCTTACTTAGCTTAAGTGATTTCAAATTTATTAAAATTTAAATACCCTTTTAAACGATTTTATGTTGGTTAGGTAAAATTGGCCCATAGTATCAATCTTGATTCAGTCGTTTCGTTTTTTCAATTTAGTTTTTTTTCTCCTTAACTAAACTCATAATATATGAAGAATGAGATTTTGCAATAAAATGAAGTAGGAAGCTGCAATATTGCCCATCATAAAGTATAATTGTCTAAGCAAACGAGTATTTTAAATATTTTGAAAATATAATAATTTTCCACACTTAAATCGTGAGAAATCGGAGAAAATAAATTAATGCCGATTGGATTAGTAATAGTTTCGCCAAATGTAATTAATTCCACAATGATGTAAAAGGAATTTCCTGTTTATATGAAATTTGTGGAAAACGAAGAAAAATTAAACCTTGAAATAATTGCATTTACATCACTTGATGTTATTGATGCTAGAGGTATGGAACAAATAGTTTTGCGAAATTAGTAAGTAAAATAAAGAATACTAGAGAAATGTACGTTGGAACACTTTATTATCAAATGGATTACCGAATGTTACCAATTTTTATATTAAATTCAGTTATGGCTATGTTACAACATCGAATTACAAATTTATCTTAATTTATAAACGAGATGGAACGGATCCTCGCGAGAGTGAAATTCGTGATGTAAACTTCCATTCTTAATTTAAGATGTTTAAAAAAATTCACACTTCCTTTACTGCTGCAATCATTAATCCGTTATATGAATCTGAAGCCACGCTACTATCAAAGTTAAACAAAATTAATTAATCAATAGAAAATTTAATCAAGCCATGACTAGTCTAATAAAATAAATATACCGATGCTAATATTTAATTTATATTGTTTATTATTATCATTTTTCGATTTCTATTACAAATTCACACATTAATCCCTTTATAAATTCGCAGTCTTGCGCAAGTTTATAGTTATGGCTTTTTGTAAAATTCAACAAAGTATTAATATTAAAAAAGTTGCCCACCTCTCTATGAGAAAATATTAATTAAATCATAAAGACATATCCCTCGATTTACGTTTATTCACAGCAAAACACATTTTTTTTAGTCTCCTTTTATTCATCGTGCGTTATTTCTATGGGGTTTGTATTTGCTGAACGTACATCCAAAAAATGTATCACTAATTGCAATTTTTCTGTTTACTCTAAGTTTTTCGTTTTATTTTTTTTTTAATTTTACAACCTCATTCGTTCACAATAAATAGTAATATATACTTGGTGGTTGGTCTTTGCTCGCTTGTAATAAAGCCGCATCCTATGTGTTTCGTTTTTAACAATAACATATTCAAAATATCTAAATGGATAAAATATAATTCCAACCAGCAAAAAGGAGGAAAGGAAAATAGTTTGAATAATATGACACTTCAAAGCGCGCACACTATAACCCTTAGGAAAAAATTAATCAAACAACAGATAGTTTATTCTTCAATAAAAAAACCAAATTTAACAAAGTAATATTATCTCTTATAAATTTACACTTTATTTACAAAAATTTAGTGTAAGTAATTATACTACAATTTATTTCAAAACACAATTTATATTTATTATTTCAGGAGCATTGCTTTAATGCTTTAAATACAATAATATTAACTTTAATAGCCTTCTTGCTTGCAGAGTTAGTAACATCGTTTCCAATAGGATCTGAAAAGTTAAGGAACTGCCGGCTACGTCAAACTATAATGAAAATTCTCAAAATAATATGTATAATGCCCTTTTTATAAGAGGGGTAGGCTCGTTTTCATATCAGACTAAGCTGGTTAAGGTCTTACCGGTGTGTGATACGTGAGGCTGAGTCCATATGCAAAACATATTTGTGTTTCTAAATGACCTACTATTAATTTCAAATGGATATTTTTGTAATGCCAACCAACCTAATTTCAAATCAATTTAGAGTTATTTCACGTCAATTATTCAGAAACTGAACTGCAGAATAAATCAATGACTACACGTAGATTTATATTTAAAACTGAATTGGTAGATGTAAAATATTTTTTTCCTGCCTGATAATCCGATCCCAACAGCTGGATAACTTTATGACGCGGCTAAACGAGGAACCCTTGTAAAATGAAAATCCGATGATTTAAATCTTCATTTTCTGCAATAATAATCTTACCAATATTTTTAAAGACTACTCTTATTTTGCTCTCTCCCATGGGGTAATATTGCTGATTTTTCAACCTTTAACTCAAATTCCAATTCATTTTTTTGTTTTATTTTTTTTCATCTTTTAAATGAAGATGAGGCGATAAACTATACGGAAAAGCTTAAAAGTCAAACGAGTATCTGTAGGGAGCCGTCGCTTTTACCGCAGTTCCGTTCGTGAAAAAGCTGGCGTAAAATAAACTCAAAAATAATGAGAAATAGTTAATTTAGCGGGACTTATACACCTGTTAAAATTCATATTCTTATAACAAGTTGATCGTTTTTAATACAGTCAATAATGGAGCAAATTTCAATGCACATTAAAACCATAATTCATAAAGAAAAGAAACAGTTTGACATATTTGGAGTCATTGTGATTTTCTTAACTGTAAAATAATTAAAAATTAAATAATAAAGACAATAAATTTGTAAAAAATGTAGGCAACAATTTTCTCAAAATAAAATCTGATAAATATTTATTTTACTAAATTGGAATTATAATTGAAATAACAGTGTTTTGCGATAACATAGGGTTCTAATATTTCACGGCATAATATAGATCTGATATTACTTTTAATTATTACTGTAACAGAAAATTCTCTTTCTATTCTGTGAACGTCGGGTTTATTTGGAATAACGTATTCAAACGGTAGTATGCTTCGATACAATTTTCTGAAAAATTCAATTTCGAAATTCTTATACAGTACATACAATGCAGTGTTTCTCGAATTTATTTGGAGCCTTATAAACATTAAGAAAATCTTATGTGAATTAAAAAACAGGAATCGGTAAAAATTGCGCACAAGATGAATTTTACAATTAAAAATATATTTATATTAAATTAATAATTAGAAAACATCATCTTTCATTTTCATTTTCACATTTATAGTGCCAAATATGATTCACATTTTTGGGTTTTAAATTAGATTTATCTAAACACTGACAAATATTTTTAGTTTGACTTGACATTTTGAAAACAAAAACAAAAAACCTCAAAACTCGAAAAATTATAAATCACGATATTCTTAAGTTTTAATTCGTGAGGAGATATGAAATTTGTTCTAATAGTGTTATTATAGAAATTGTGTCACGTCGTTGCATAAGTTCAATTAATTGTCAATTTATTTGATTGTAAACACGCGTTATATTTTGCTGATTGTTCGCATGTGTATAGTTCAATTTTGACATCCACAAGACTCATTTCCCTCTGCAAAGAGGCTAAAAATTTAAAAATATTCGGATGATTTCCCCCAACCAGACGTGCGAATGCATTATGCCAACCTTCAACTTTATTATTAGTCCGGCATATTCCATTTTCAGTTTTTTCGGATTGATTCCATAATCGAATGGGAAATAATGGCTGAGAGCGACATTTACGATGATGCCTTCCGATGATAGTGTCCTCATCATAATTCAGAAGTTCTCTGAATTGTTGTTCAAAACCATTGAGGCATATATGTTCTTCTAATACTTCGTACGCTTGAATAACATTATCTTCTTTAATAAATGCAACAGCCGAAAACATCTTTAAGATTGTTCTCGCTGTTTCACTATCTCTGTATAATGTTGATTGCCCACGACTTTGAATGCGGCGCCATATACATTGACTAAGGTGGAAAAAAACATCTAGTTAAAGGTGTGCTAGGATAGCAAAATATAAATGAATTAATAGATCCTTCACAAAATCACGCAGGGCAGTTTGGCATGTGATTTCAACATTTTCTCGGACTTTCTCCCAATCTCTTATGTACATGATCTCAGTTTTTCGCTCCATTAATGCAAAAACACATGGAATTAATACATTGTTGTATTCTACGTTAATAAAAAAGAACTGATAGAAAATTTCAGGAACTGACTTGAAGGTGGAATCAAAGTAAATGTTAGAGCTCCGGCTATGATATTAGGTTGACGAAGTTTTGCGAAGAGAGTAAATCTTTCTCCATCATTTTCTAGACCATCGTATAATAGATCATTTTCATTTCTAAAACTAATTTTACATTGCTTGGGGATGAAAAGTGTGCTGCATCGGACGGAAGACTAAAGGGCAAATTAATTCGTTGTCGAATCATTTGAACATTTCGCTTCAAAGAATTATATGAAGGAATTAAAGGCGAGATTGATGCAATACTTCGGCTTAGACAGTCACCAAGTAATCTTCGGGGAGGTTCGGTGGTAGTTCTTGCTCGCATTCGAACATCAGAAAATATTCTTCTTTTAGACAAGTCTTCTGAGTTCGGAGCTTGGTTATGGAAGTTGCATTTTTTTTAAATAATATTTTCATCTCTATTTGTTTGCATTGTCCTTGGGCATATTTTTAAGAGGCATCTCTAAGAAATATAATTATTTTGAATATTTTCTCTTCCTATTCTGCGAAGGTGGCTTTGATGAAGAAGGAGTTTTTTGCGCTTTTCAGATAACATAATTTCCAAATTCTCAGATTATTTAAAATTGAATATTAAACAGTGTTATTAAAAAAAAATTAAATCATATAGTAAATGGACAAATTCAAAAAAACAATATCGAGGATGTAATTATTCAAGTTGGTGGGATATTATTATTTATGGGGAATACAGTATTAATATAGATTAAAAATTTTACTATAAAATTATTCCGATCAAGATACCGGCTAAAATTGCTTCGATCAATTAAATTTTTATCAGAGAATTATTTATTCCTACGAAATCTTAAATTAAAATGTCGAAAAAAAAGAATAAATATATTAGAAAAAAATATTTTAATGAATATTACTTCAATTTGTTCACTGATTAAAAAAAAATTAAAATTGTTGCACAATTTTCTTGATATCAAAAAATATATAAAAATTATTATTTTTGAATCTCTAATTCCAGAGAAAGAACTGTCAATTCGATTCGATTGTAATCATTAAAAAATAAATTATTTTTTAATTCATGTTTATGAATATTTTAGGGATTTTTCCTACATTTTTTTGATCAATTTAATCTTATGAAAAAAAAATTATTACACAAATAATTTAATTGAATTTATTGTTGCAGTGCATTGAAACATTCACTTTGCTATTCCGAATATCTGATTCTAGGACGAAAATTCAAATTTAAAATATTTTTCATGCTTAATATTGTTTTTATATGAAAATAGCCATAAAAACGCTCAAATTAAGACCGTAGCGTAAATAATAAAACGAAATTACTAATCAATCTATTTTAAAAATTTTAAAGCAACTGACTTGTTTAAATGCATGACCAGTAAATCCTCGTGTAAAAAAAATAAATCGTTTAACTGATGTACACGATATTGCAAAAAATCGTCGTTCGTAAATTACGTTATACTATAATTGGATGAAGGAATAAAATTCCTTTTTTGGGGCATCTTAATTCCCGGAAACACTAAATGGTATTGACTACCCTATGAAATTAAGTTTCCGAGCCTCGAAAAATATCAATATGAAATTATTGTATTTCAGTTTTTAAGTAATACTTTGAAGTTGAAATTATATCACTGTAATAGATTCCTTATTGCCAAAGCTAAAACAAAATATATTTCGAAAAAGGTGTAATTTTCGAAAAGATGTTATTTCTAGAAAAATGAAACGTATATTTTATTCTAAAAATATATACAGTTCGATAGAATCTTTAAAATTATTTATGGAGGATTTTCATAATGATTTCTAAACATGTTTATAGATAACTATTTACACTTTTCTTATCTTGCATGGAATTTTTAATTTATCAATTTGGATCTAATTAATTTGCTATAAATATTTACAAAGAGTAAACTTTATTTAGCCTGCTGGCCAACAAATAAAGAAAAAAATCCTACGTTTTTTGAATTTGTATAAGCTTACTCACTACTTCACTGTTTAGAAAAGATAAACAGTGTCAACAGTTAAGACTGAGGGAGATAACTACATAAGTTACTTGAGCTAAATAAATAAATAAGCCAAATAGAAACAATAAACGTTAGATTTAGAAAAGAGACGGGCAGAAAATAACTGTATTGCAAATCGAAACCTCGAGCGACACATAGTTATCTGCATTTTATAATATAAGTTTATTAAAAGATATATTAATTGGGCACGTATTTTTTGATAAAGAAAATATGCCTAGAGGATAGGGATTTTCAAATTCTGATCTGTGAGTTTGATAATTTAATCATCATCCCCGTCGATTTAAAGCAGGCGATCCCTCAACTACTGTCCTAATTTTATTTTTGATTTTACTTGAAAGAAAGCAAAATTAATACCAAAATATATTAAATAAGGGCCTAGTGACTGGCTCAAATTTAACTAATTTATGTATAGTTTAATTTTATTACTTTTCTGTGTATTTTAAAAACATACAACTTCCGAAACAACTTTTAGGTCTAATATCTGCATTCAAACGAGCACGAAACTTTTTCTATTTTATATACTAAATTACTCAACAAGTTTTTTAATTAGAAAAGTTGTTTTTACATCCTTTTTAAAATTAAAAAAATGTTCAAAATTTGTGTTAAACTGTTCTTTACAGCCTGAAAGTTGAAAACGAGTATCATACGCGTGCACCACTATTTCCCTTGAATCGGCGAAAAAGAACTTTATAATAAATTTTATTATGAAGTAGACTTTTAATAAAATATTAACGTAAATGTACAACTTATTGAATAGTTTGATTGAAATTTAATCTTTATCTCTTCAGACACAAATAAAACTCATTTATGTGTTGAATAGATTGCTTTATTAAAAAATGCGCCATTTTTTTCGAATTATAGGCTTTTGTTAAAATGTAACTCAAACAAAATATCTAGCTGTGCGAAATTATTCAAGAAAGATGGCTGATTGTGAGGTTTTATAGTTGAAGCTCGCATACTAACGCTGTATGGAGGATAATACTTATCTTGCAGTTATCTGACATCAACTTAAGGAAATGAAAAACCTAAAGCAAGAAAATAACACAATACTTAAAAATTAAATCAAAAAAAAAGGCTGGAAAAAACATAAAAAGTTAAACAATACGCGATGAAACCATAGCTAATATAATTATAAAGCATTGATTGTAAAATGTAATTTGCTGGAAATGGTGTTATAATACGTCTCTATATAAACCTTAAAATGAACAAAAAATGAATATATTTTGATTTATTTAAAATTGATAAAGTTAAAATTTTATAGAAAGGAGAAAATTTTGATTTATCTCAGCTAATGGCATTTATATTCATTACTGTTTTAAATAGGTGGGGAAATGTTATGGGAAACCTATTTAAGTGTTAAAAACAATCGATCAATTAAAAATGGAAAATAAAAATTCAGAAAAAGAAACAAATTTTTCTACAGTTTTTAATTTATGGTAATAAAAGAGACTGCTATATACATTAAGGTGTCAGAGAGAAATAAAACCCTTTCCTGTTCGATATTTAACTCAAAAAGAATGTTTTCAAATAAAAGCTACGTGGAAAACTATTAAAGCTAAAATCGAAAGTAAAACGGATGAAGATATTGGGTTTGAGATTTATATTAAGTATTTGGTATAATTTAATTATTATAGATTATTGGAAGAGCGTTCAGAATTGAGTAAACATTTCGAAAAAGATGTCTACAAATACACAAGAATGAAAGTTCATAGTGATAAAATGATGCTTATTTTGAGTTCCTTAATAGAGAATCTTGAAAATGAAAATATAAGAACGAAAATTCTGACTGAAATTTTACAAAAACATGGCTCCTTTGGAATTAAACAAGAAGATTACAAAGTAAATATAACTCAAAGTAAATATTCAGTTGTTTGAGCGAGTTTTTATAGAAATCATGAATCGACTAGACAAGGATGGAGGACCGTTTTTATGGATATCTCGTAGGCAGAAAAACAAAATATGGAAAGTTTTTTTACGTCTAATTTGGCTGGCATTAACTGCTAATTCGAATTAATAACATTTTGTTTATTTTGTTCGTAACATAAAAAAAAGAGCTCAAAATGCATAATCTAGAGAAAATAAAGAATAGATCATTACACTATTTTTATGTAGATTCAATATTTACAATGATTTAGGAAGAAGAGCCATTCAGTAAAAATTAATAAATAGTAAAAATCGAAATCGACTGTAACAAATTTTATGGGATTTCAATAATATAACGAATTATATAATTAAAAATATTATGAAGATTAATTGCAATATGCATCATAGATTGACAAATAAAAGGTCCTACGCACGTTCGGGGTCAGAGGGACGAAATATTTATTTCTTCGGTTTTTATGGAAGGTTTTTGAGTTAACTGAATAAAATTATTAATATTAGAACGATACAAAACAGAAATATTATAACAGTGCAATTAATTATAGCACAGCATATTTTTACGGTTCACTTAAAAGCCTGTAATAATGATATGCCATAAAAATAATAACCACGTAATGTCAAGCTCTGAAAATCTTTAAAAACTAGATTATGGGCATTTTCAAAAAAAGAGAATAGTCCACAATTCGAATTATCCTCTTTTACGTGGTTTCATTTCAACTCGCTGCGACCGTGCAGAAATATTTGTACCAAAATTTGACAAACTGTTGCTGGAATAAACATTTTTATTATGCTAGAACCACATAATGCAGAAATAATTATTATTTATAGCATAGCATATATAAACAGGTCCGAATAGAATATAAATTATTATCTAAGTTTTCATTCATTATCTAATTAATTTTTCTTCATTTATCCAATATTATTGTTATCTTAGAAAGCTTCAAAAATCAATACTCATTAAAAAAACTCTGAGAACTTGTTCGTAAATTACCTTGCGTTTAAGTTATAAGATGGGAGATAAAGATATTAATTTTCTGGGTGAATTTGATGGCAACGTACGTGGTAAAAGGGAAGTGTTTTGAAGTAATTTACGAAGGCCCTCTAAGGTTTTACTTTTATGTAGATTTAAAGAGTTTTTCAGGAAAAAGTCAACGATAAAAACCGAGTAGTAAATGTTCCGAACCGATACAACGTCTGGAGCATAATTATTTTCAGCAAAAAATGGGAAATATTTTATAGAGAAATATGTATTTAATAAAAATATGGAATACCGCGATATGATCTCATTTGGAATTGATAGGGCATCCCATAGAGTCATATCTATATAATTTCTCAAGTTTACAGTCGAGCCAGTTAAAAGTCATGGATTAAAATATTTTTATTTATTCATAACTTCGGGCCTGATTAAACCCATATACAGGCTGTACATTACCAATCAACTCCAAACGCACAATCAATTTGTCGTTATCTCAGCCTAAAGGTGTGCTTTTTTAGTATTGACTAATGTATAACGAAAAACAAAAATCTTTAATTACGATTGAATTTAAAATTATTATAGCTTCAATTATTAAAATAGTTAGTGACTGCCAAGACTCAATCCTAACACGCGAAGTCGTCTTCCTTATGGAAGGGGCGAATCTCTAGAGTCTAATCTAATCATAATTATCATATGAAGGATAGCGGCCAGACTTATTTTTAGTGGCATTGCAATTTTTTTCAATATTTGCATTTTAAACGGTGAATTTAACGTCGTATATGTTGCCAATTTTCTTATGACGTTTAGAAACATAATTATCCAATATAAAAACCTTAAATAAGATAAATTTATGCTGGAAGATAAAGCCAAAAATCTGAACTAAAACCCAAAGTGTAAAATTACGCTTTAATTAGATTTTAGAATATTCTATATCTCGTAAAGTTAGGCGCACTCATGAATCTAAGAATTTTCGTGAAAAAAATATTCATAATAATGCAATTTAAAATTAATTTATGGTAATTTTATTTTAAAATATTTTTAATCCAGAAAAACAAATCAAGGGCTAAAAATGACAGAATTATTCAAAAATATAACCGAAAATACTTACTCACGACTAAGGATTGGAATCACAGTATTATTCTATTTTTCATTAATATTAAAATCAATAAATTTCAGGAAACTGATATTTATTGGCGAATTTTTTGCTTCAAAAAATGAGTAAAAGTTATGAAATTATTAAATTTTTATTTAAAATTTACTGTATTTAATTAAAGAATACCCATTAAGTGTATATAAAAATATATGAAATAAATTCACCAAATTATCCTGAAAAATGAAAATTTTCGTGTAAAACTCAACATATCTCGGTTTATTGTCTAATTTACGCTAAAAGTAACGAAAAAATATTAAAATCTTAAACAAAACAAAAACATATTCTCGGATTCCTATTCATCATTAACCGAAAATAAAAGCTCAAGATAACCGACTTTCAAATCAACTAACGACTAATCTAACTAATATGCGAAATCTGATGTCTCAGTCCCTTTATACTTCTTGCCATATCGTCTGTCTAAAAAATATTGATATATTGTGATGTAATCAAATTCTATCATAAATTTTTTCGAGAAAGTTAAGCAAAAATGAGTTTACCCTGTATTCTGTTTTTAAACAAATAATTGTCACAATCATAGTATCATGAGTAAAAACTAAGCCTCATAAATATGTTTTTGTTATATTACATTGATATTTCAATCGTTTTATCATAATTATCGATTTGAGGTATCATCCCATAAAACTATAAATACTTGTCTGAATTTTGAGATATATTTTTTATCTAATTTCGAATAAAGTATGAATATATTTTAATTTAATTTTATTTTATTAATACCTAGTTTGATATACTATTGCCTCCAACATGTATAATATACGGTTGTTTCTAATTTTTATTTTAAAATTTCATTTTTTCTATCAAAAACGTAGATGTGTCTGAAAACAGAAGTTTACCTTTGCTTAAGTTAGTCGATTCTTCGTAACAAGATAACCACAGCCGGCCTCTAATATAAATATTTTCGAAGATTATATATATTGCGAAGTGTGGATTTTTGTGACATGCCTCTAACACCGTACAACTTGAGATTCAGCTTATTAAATTTTATCCCTAATCCTAAAAAAGGATAATTGCCTTCTTTATTTTGTTTTGGATAGATTTGGATCAGTTAAAATATTTATGTGGTTCGATGCAAACTACACCGATCTCCTATATATCTCATTATCTATTTGTTTATGTGGGGTTTTCTTAACATTTAACCTTCAGATCAAATTAAACCAAAGCTTGATTTTTTTTCTTCAATTAAAAAAAAAACAGAATCAGTTTCTGTATTGTATCTTATGGCTCTTGTCTTGATTTTAGTTAAAAACATAACTCAAAACCATAGATTCAACTTCTGTACCATATAAAAAATTTTAAAATTCAAAAAATATTGCGATAAATCATACCTGGCAATGCTCCGACAGGACTTTTTTATATTACCCTTTTTGCGTGCAACGCATGTGTATTTTTCAATCAGAGCTTCCAGAGATCTTCACACAAATTTATCCCTCAGATCAATAAAATAAACTTGCCAAGTACAGCTGAAAGGTACCTTTTCCTCACAATAAAGAATTATTTCAACATATTTTTGCTTAGCTACTGTACACAGTGGATCATAGGTCTTCGGAGGGAAAAGTAGGGATAGCTAAAAAAAGAAGTTTTTTTTCATAAAAAGTTTCTATCTCTCACAGATTAAAGCATATTCATTACAATAACTCGCTTCGTTCCCTAAAGAAAAAAATGCATCTTTTCTTGTTTAAAGAGTGATGTAGCATATAAATGTGGGTCCAATTTTGCTAAAATATCTTATCTACGGTGTCGATACATTTTCAAAGTATGTTTTAATAATGTTTTTTTTGAAATCTTTCATAAAGATTTAAAATTAATTGTTTTTTTCCATTTCATTTATATAATATTAGGTTAAGCAATGGTTGATGTAAGCATATAATTTGAAGTTTAGGATTTTATAAATGCCAAAAAAAAAGAGCTCAACTGTTTTGAAGATATTATAGAAGATAAAGATATTAAAAATATTACGCTACTGTATAATAGGTCTAAAAGTATCTTCGATCGCACTGGTGAAAACATTGGAAAATTACTCGTTAAAAAGTTATTATTTATGCCTCCACAACATTTAGAATTGTCCAGGCTGGTGCATATACTAAGCTTTTCCCCCTGGATGATTATTCAAAAGATGAAATTCAGGATCGTGAAGAAAAAATCAATAAATCAATTGTTGAATACATTGAAGGGCTCACAGATGGTAAGTCCTTATGCGAAAATGCAAAAAAAATGTTTAAATTGAAAAATGAACTCAAAGTGGAATCAGCGGACCATCAGGTTTTATTTATTCATTATCAATATATATAGAAAATGGAGGCAATGATCATAGATATGTTTAAAAATGACATTGGATTAGTTATGACCGAAGATCAACAACAATCATTGAAAAGACTTTTTTTACTTATATTTTACGATTATACGCATAGACAGCCACATAAATCTAAATCCCAAGAATAAAAATTTTGACTTTTAGCATTAACTATAATAGAAATAATATTTGAGTATATCTTTACACACTTTGATTTAAAGGAAAATCTTGCCACATTTTCACCCTCTGGATAAAGCTGTTGATATTTATAGAAATGAGGGGGGGGGTCTTAACGTAGTTTTTAACATCGTTTATTGTGAGACGAAGAAACTATGCAACTGTCGATACTATATTTTTGGAGCAGAGCACTCAAGCAAATATATATTAATGGTCTTTATATAGGATAGGAGATGTTATTTATACGAGAACAAGAGTCGTTAAAAGTAGGGTAGAGGCGTGGCTTTTTAGGGAGGGAGAGCTCCGAAACAAGAAAGATTCATATTTCTACGACACTCTTTTTTTATTGCATGACATTTCTAGCCTGTGCTAATCGAATACAATTGAAAACTAACAAATAAAAATATTTTCATCAGCTTTATTACGATTCAAGCCAATTTTTAGTTAATGAAACCATGGCTAGTTATAAGAAAAGAAATGATTATTTTGAGAAAACTATCAGAAACACCAACTTTTACCATTCATGGACTTTGAAGAAATATTTATTTAATATTTTAAATTATCACTAATTTATTCAAAAAATTACATTTTATTTTAATATTTTAAAATAAAAGATTCAATTTGGCTGGTTGTTGGATAAAGTTGTTCATTTTTCCCCCAGCAGTAACATATTGTGCAATTTTTTGTATTTTGTGAGTAAAAAGAATAATATAGCAATTATGTTTAAGGAATAACAAATATAATTTGTTATGATGAGATTTAATCGTAAAATCAATATCCTATGATAAATTGAATCAGTCGATCCGTTTCTTTCTTCTTACAAAAAATGAACAAGCCTTAGCGAAATTAACTTTACGATTGGGGTTACTTATCCGAATATGATAAATTTTAACTCTAAAATATATGGAAAGGCGAGGGATATAAAGAAAATAGGCGGCTTGAACAAGGATGGGAGATTGTTTCCCGTCCTGTAAGTCGAGATAAAAATATTAATATTCTCTAAAAAGAGTAAGCAAGAAGATTGAGCGCAGTTAAAACTGCATAGAGTTCACCAAGAAAAATGTCGAGGGTTTGGCAATTGATAAAACTTACCGCCTTCACTAATCAAATAGCATTAATATTAACCTGAATGTTTGTTAAAGCTATCTAAGAGTCTCTTGGGATTACCAAGAAACAACCAAACTTTTATTTTACTAAGTATATCAATAATATAAAATCAACTAGAATTTGCTTCAACAGAAATATCAACTTGATTTTTCGCAATTTAAATGAGATAATATGAGAACACAATAAATTTTATTGTAAAATATTTATTGAATGAGAATTAAGGCCTCAGTTATAATATTTGTTAGCGGGTCACCTAAAGACATCTTAAATACTTCATACAGGCAGAACGAGCCTTTTTATAAATATATTTTATGCTTTATTTCAGATAAATATATGTAGTCAACAATTACTAATTCATTCAGAAATATATTTTATAGTTTTTTTCAAATTGAAGTTTAAGTAAAATACAAATTAAATAATCATGTGTTTAGAATTTGGGATGGCGTACGTTTTATGAACCGATAATATTTACATTTAATAAATTCGAATTTTGATTGATTGGTTAAAGAGCTTCAATCTGTAATTTTAATATTATTTATTCATCAATTTATTTACCGTTTTAAAAAATAATGTCGCATGTTAGAAATTGTGTAAAATCATATTTTTAGTAATTTTATAGCATTTTATCTGCATATTTAGGGTCTAGGGACAGAGGAGAGCCTATATATAGGGTTAGTGTTAGTTGAGTAAAGCTTTTTGACCTTGTATCTGTATATGATGCATATCGTGATTCTTTTCTACATCACAAAAGTGAAAATATTAAATTTGTAAAAGCACTTTATCGGTGGATAAATAGACAAAAATTGGTAAAATAATACAACAAATTTATCAAAACTACATCTAAATCGTTGATCAAAAATGAGATTAAAATTTCCAGGTTATAATATTTGTTATGAATTGGCAATAAAAATTGAAATATAAAAGAATAAAATTAAAAAAAGATTAAGTTAGGCCCAGTCAATACAAATATTTCATTTATCTGCTGAGAATGAAATTGTATTTTTATCAAATAATGTAATAATATAGATAATTAAAATATGGAAGATAATATTTATTTTTAACACTCGTAGTCAAAAGCTGTATGTAGGCATAGAAAATGATTAGTTTCTAAGAAATCTATAAAATGTCATAAATAGTTTTTTGCACAAATGCAAAATTAGTCATAAATATAAATATCATTATCAATTAGAAACAATATTTTAATACGTTAAACATTAACGCATTTTGCAACCATAAGATATTGAGAGTTTAAAAGAACAAAAATAAAGTCTTTAGAAATTAGGTAATATATAAGTATTAGTTGACCTAAAAACAATAAAACTGGGGAAAAAGAATTGATTACTTTTTACGATATATGAGACACAATACTCGCTGAGAATGCAATCAATGTGACTAAAATATGCAAAATTGAACAAAAATGCAAAATAATATCCGTTTAAATATTTGTTCGCAAGACCACTCTAAATCCTTGCCGTGAAGTTAACTATTAATAAATATTGTAAATGGCCTGAGGTTAATAGGTAATACAACATCTTGTTATTAAGTTTTAAAAGTGAAAATGCCTATATTAGTTCAGATAAACTATTTAAATGCTGCCAAGGAAAATTGGATGGGCTTCTTTTAGACTTCACATGAAATATAGATAGAAATCCAGGGTTTGAGGGCCACTAGTAAGAGAGCAGTGATATATCCGATGGAATACACAACATCGGAAATATTAAGAAAATCCCTAATTGGTATATTCTGAAAATTTAAAGCTTTGAATACTCCAGTTGAAGTTAATGGTGCTCAATTTCTGTCAGAAAAGTTAAAGAATCTATAGATACTTTAAAATTTTTTACATTTAATCAAAGTTTTTCCGTTGATGCGAGAATCATTTTACTAAAAACTCTTCCAGGAAGCAAAAAGAATGATATTCCTAGTCAAAGAATATCAAGCATAGATTCATATCTAAGAATAAATAAAATATTGGAATTGTTATAATAAATGAGGTATGCTCAGCAAAATATATATCTCTTGCAATAATTGCATTCATAATGTTTATTCCAAGAAATTTACTGGATAACGTCAATCCGTATTTCCATAATTTAGAAAATATGGCAAAAATTAAACAGCAATAATACCTCAATAAAATAAATTTGTTATAAATTTATTCAGAATGAAAGTACCTGAAGTAGACATCCAATAAAAAATAATTTTTAAAAGGGAGAATCCTAAAACGAAACTAACTTTATTTATATTCATAAAAATCATGGAAAAGTACTAAGATGACACACGAATCATCTGGCTAGGACAAAAAATTATAATGAAATTGAGAAAAATACTCATTTTTTTTTTTATAATATTAGAAATAATTTCCATGCATATTAAGAAACTGGTGGATCAAAAAAATTCGACGATTGCAAATTATACGAAAGAAACAATTAAACCAGTATGCTGACTATATATGCATAATCTTTCACAGGGTATTAATCTATTGTAAGATCTTAGATAAATTGTAAAATCACATGTTACAAGCTTTAATATAAATATTGAAACTTGGCAATCATTGGGAGTTTGAACGTATTATTAAAATGTCTCGATTACTTTCAGGCCCGATGGGCTGTCCCAAATTTTTAAATTTTCAGTATAGTTCTCTGTCAAGCTTGCCTGTATATACATATTTGAGTCAACTCACTTAAATCGGAGGGAGATAATTCGACTTTAACCTCGAGCCAATGCACGTATAGGACGGCGTCCTTAGAGAGAAAAGGTTAGGCGTGACTTTTAGTAGATGAGGGTCTTACACTGCAGCTTATCTTGATAGTTGTATCTACCTAACGTCCGATAGTAGCCGAAGGAGGGACTGTGAAGAGCTATTCGAAGAAGACCAGTATCGTTATACATATCGAGTTCAAGAAAAAAAAAATAGACTTCAATCACTGATTCAAAGATATACTACAAAATTAAAAATAAATGGAAAACTTAGGGACATAGAGAATAGGTTTGAAAGCGAATTAATATATGTAGATAGGAGTCTGGTGACACAAGTAATTAGTTTCTGATCGTAAAATTGATGGTGGGATAAAATAAAAATGAATCTTGTAAAATTTTTAATTTTTTTCGAGTTGAGACTTTATTAAAAGTAAGCTACTATTAGAATCATTTATAAAGACAAATGAGATGCGATAAGTTGAAAAATTTCCAAATAAATTCATTATTCTTCTTGCAAGGAAGCATTAAGTTTAGATTTGATTAAATCTAACGATAAAAATTCATATAACTCTTTTTTGCAGCGCCTAGTTTAAAATTTAGTTCTCAGTATATATTTATTGAGCAGCTGTAATCATAATGTTAACTTAGTTGGTGTGTATCGTATTTACCTTTTCGACGAAAATATAATTAATTTTTGAGACTGAATATCTTAAATTCATTATTGAACCACAATTATCGTCTGTGTCGAGAAGGTCTAGGAAGAAAATTTTGTTTGAAATTAAGGTAATTTAGATTTAATTCTACTGTGAAGTTAATAGATGAAGGTGTCAGACGATGCGACCCATGGAATAAATAGAATTTATGCACTGTACCCATTCGAAAAGAAGAAATCCAGTAAAAATGGACTGAATTTGATATAAAGCGGCAGATATGAAGCCTGTTCTTTTGAAACACCCTCTGAACTCTCTTATAAACGATTTATAACAAATTCTATGCAGTAGATGAACAAAAAGATGATTAGATGCTCATTCATGATGTTAACGGTTATAAAGCCAGATTTTGTTTAAAATATCGCGACGGGTACATAATAAGTGTATACATTTCATCTTTACGATCGAAAGACGAACAAAAAAAGATTTTTAAAATTACCTGTATTAACAAAAGACCTACATGTTAATTAACAACGATCACCAGATCTAATATATTCGTTTTGTTAAAAATAATATATAATTTTTCCCTCCCCAACCTTTTTAATAATTTATAGTTCACGGTGCATTATAAGATATGCCAAATCGCGTTGCATGGATTGTGGAGTTTAGTTACAGAAAGCAATCTTTTCGTATATTTTTTGTGTGTGATGGACTTGTTCAATGTCATTGTAATCTAGTTTCATTTATTTAAATAATTTAAGATAAATTTATATTTTTATGATTTTTGAGTGTCGCCGAAAATAAAAAATAGATTCATTAACGATCTTTTTATTATGTCTGTAAAAAAAATGATTTAAAGGTAAGAATCATCATCTTGTATACCCAATCATGACATTTTAAATTTCAAAATTTAGATGGGAATTCTGGTTACTAGTTTTACCTGACAGAACTTATCAGTCGTTATTAACGAGGACCACTGCAACACCCATCTGAATATTATACATCATTTACGTAACATTTGAAAAATTCGTATTTTGTTTAAATGATAAAATCATGAACAAAATAATCCTTCAACCTTACATTTGAAAAATACCTATATCATATTTATCTTATAAGCACCCAACATACGTTGTAATTATAAATATGGAGCAATCAAAATATGCTTTGATATCGTGAGTTTATTTGAATTGCCAAAATTAGCTATAATCCATTTCGGCGGTTCGAGGAGGTTCTATTTTCTCCCCAATTGATATGAATCTAGATTATTGACAGATACCCATGCATCAGGATGACTTTGAAAAGACTGCTTTTAATTTTGAACATCCTTGAGGATTATTTCAAATGCAGGTTACAGCTTTTGACGGTACAGGAGCACCTGGGCATTCCAAAAACTGATGATTATTTCTAAGCATTTTAAATATGTTAATGTTTACACAGAGAATATCCACCAACTTCGACTCTTTTTAATTGCACCCACACTTCGATCTAAATCTCGGCATAGGCTACTCGTGCTTACGATAGGACTATCCTCATTCCCCGGTTTTATCTCTTGTTTGATGGCGTTATTACTTGAAAAAAAAAATCTATGTAACATAAAACCATTAAACTTAATTGGTCGAACAAAATGAAGAAATTTTTGACACAAGCCTTAAATTCGAGAAAATAATTTTACTCGAATTGCCACACCTCCATACGATTTAGTAAAAGCATGTGAATTCAGATGTACGAAAATGCGCCATGAATTATTTTGTATGCTGAAGCTTAAACTACAATGACATCCGTTAGCAATTTATAAGGGCCTATTTAAAACTGCTCAGATTTATACAGTCGCAATAACTTGTGATATTAGTGCTGTATTAAAAGAAGGCAGGAAAATCGTAAATACATGCGCACTACTTTGAATTTCGACGACGACTGAATTATCATCTTGAGTGAAAGATGTGAATTAGAGCAAGCTCAAAGAACAGATAACGACATCTTTTTTGCAATAAAAAATCAAAATTATGGTGTAAAAAAAGGTAGATATAGTGTTTAAACAAAATTTTTATAATGCGTCATCAACGTCAAACTCAACATTTATTAATGCAGACATTTTTGAAAAGATAACACGGAAAAAATTTAATAGACCTTCTTTTCTGATTGAGAAATAAAAAACAGTTTCACTCTCTAGATTATAGATTTATTCCCTCGTCTTTTCTGTAAAAAAACTGGGCCGAGTTTGTGTGACCACTCATTGGCCCGGATCTATAGAAATCTTCAGAAATATTGTTGAAGTGTATAAATAGTCGCAAGGCATTTTAATTAGTGAAAACCCCTTTGAATGCTATTAAAAAAAGAAAACCTTGGTACAAGATGAGAATTTATATATTTAAGCAGCTGAAATCTACTTTTTGTCACCAATATTTACTAATTGTTCAGGATTTTTTCGCAAAATGGCAAACAATAGAGTCGATTAAAAAACAGGATATTGATGTTATCACCATTGAAGAAATAAAAATAATTTTGAGATTAGATGTTCGAATCAGATTAAATTCCGATAGGGCTCGAATATTTAAAATTTTCTGTTTAAGCCTATATCGGATTTGTGAGATTTAATACTCAAAGTAACATTATATGACCATCAGTGTGATGGTACGCGTAAACAAATGACTTTCTATTTGTTTTTTAGAATTCTGGAATGCAGAACTAGTAAGGAAAAGAATCCAACGCCACGCATGCGCGGCGCAATGAAAACACTTATCAATTTATGTAACGCTTCTTTCGACCCTATCTTTATAAAAGCAGTAAATATTATTGTCTTTAAAGACAACAACGATTCTGCAGAAATCTTTATAAAATGGGAAAACTTAAATTAAGGTGGGATAATATGGGTTGCAACAGAATAGAAATTGATCCCAAACAACTAATACGCAGAAAGTGCATTTCTATACAAAAATGCTTTAAAAAAGCCAATAATACATAAGTCAGAATGATTTCCGAAAAATACCAAACAACCAAAATAAGTCTTAAATGGGAATTAGGATGCGTTATTTACATATTCAAGAAGAAAATTGCAAAAAAATGATCTGGGACTATTTAAATGGAATAATTTAAAAAATTTTATCAAAATTAATTGGGAAGTAAATTCGAAAATTTAATTTAGCATAACCTAGACGTGCTAAAATATCGAGCGATGATGAAAATATTCGCAAAAGAAATCGAGACCGACAAAAACTAAAAGAATGCTCGTAACATAAAGAGTCTCTTATGTCATACTTAATAATTTGTTATAATGCGCATGTTGTTTTTGGGACACCAATCCTTTTAACTATTACATAAGTTATTTATAATATTATATTTAATGAAAAAAAAAAAGATTTTATGAAACAACTTTTAATGTTAAAAACAGAAATACTTAACTTTTGCGCATGTCAACAATGAAATGAAAAGAGAGAAGGAAAAGAAATATCAGATTTTGAATAATGTTATAAAACACACAATTAGCAGTAATAAGGTATTTTTGAATGATCATTTTTGGTTAGGGATGAAGTTCAAATGTGGAATGCAAAAAACCCATCAATTCCCAAAATAGACGAATCATCACTAAAAGAATCTATTTCTGATGAAAAAAATAAAATGGACCGAGTAATAAAAAATAAAGATTGGAAGAATGATGCATTTGAAGAATTGTATCCAGAGAATTACTCTTCTAGATTAAATGCTTCCTCGTCAACATCTGATGATGATATTGATATTAACAACACACTATTACATCTAATGCCAGTGAATGATCAACGGGCATATACGGCGTAAGAAGTAAAAATAATATTCAGATTAAAAAAACCATAAAACTAATACTAAACACTATTTGTATATTTTTTTAATTCTCTGTTTAATTTCTCGATTTCCTCACCCAACGTGGTTATATTTTCCTTAAATGACAATATTTTTATCTACTTTCAGTAAAATGTTCTTAACAAGATATTCTTCAAGCGATTCTTTTAATTGTTGGTTCTGATGTGTCATATTATCATTTATGTTTATAAACGATAATAACCGATCAAATACCGAATAACTACTTTGATCAGACTTTAAATTAATGGATTGTTAAGAAACCGTAGATATATTTTCAGCGTGATTTTGTAATAATTCATTAATAAGCTTATTTTTATCAAAAAGTTCTTTTTTTAGTGAAGCCACATCATCGTTCAAGGAAGTTATTTCCATGCGCAGATGAGGAGTATATAAAGGATTTTCTTGTTGTAAACTCATTACTCTTATTTGTTTTTTTAAATCCTATAATTCATAGTTAACACAAACTGAGATCAATGATTGATATCGTTTAGTTGAAATCGTGAGTAAACCCTGGAGTTTGTTGATTTCGTTTTGATATTTTTGTTCTAGAATTGACAAAAAAAATAATTTACCTTCTGAACTAAACTGAGTCACAAGTATAGAATTATTAAATTGATGCCCCATTAGATAGAAATATTTATAATGATCTTGGAATGTTTCCAGAATGAATGCTTTCTTGTACATTAATAAAGGTATGGATTACCTCGATTTGTAAATTTTGTATCCGAGAGAAGAGATCAAAGTTTAAGGAAGATGATAAATTAAGTTGTGATTGTAAATCTTGGTTTTGTGATTGAAGATTAACAATTTCATTCTCTGCTCTTTTATATCTACTACGAACTTGATGGACATGCGCTTCCATTTTATATATTTTCATAGAAATTCTATTTATTAAAAAAATATGAGGTACTGCTCGGTGTGATTAATCAATTCATTAATAACTTTATCGGCGAAATTAGCTTTATCAACTTGGCGTTGAAGTGCTATATTTTGCTGCTCTTTAACAAATGTAGCTAATTGTTGATCATCCAATTTTGATTTTAGTCCAAATATCTGTAAAATGATTTTCTTTTAGTTAGTTACTTGTTTATCTTTTTCTTTCATTTCAAATTCTAATAAATTTGTATTTTCAGTCAGAGTGAAATTTTTTTTGGATAAATTTCTACATGAATCAATCAATTTCTTTTTTTCGATTTCTTTAGTATTGATAATTTTGATCATTTCTGATAAAGATATATCAGAAGGAAGTTCAAATATTTGAAATATTTTTTGACAACATTTTATCATAAAATCATGGTCTTTTTGAGTTTGACATAATTTTTTGGTAGTGAAATTAAGTTTTTCAAGAATTTCCTTTTATTATTTATTTATTTTTACATTTTTATCAGCGATACTATTTTTCAACTTTATTTCTATATCAGATGATTTCTTCTCCATAAATCTTGATTGCTGCATCTCAACCATTATTTTTGATTTATATTTCTCGACCTCTTCTTTCTAAATAGTGGTATGTCATCGATAATACAAATCAAAAATTTTTTAAATGGTAGTTTTAATTTTTTTAATAATTTTTAAAAAGAACAAAAATATATTCATGCGCATTAATAAAAATAATTGCGTGGTAGATCAAAACAACATTATACGCTTGTATATGTTAAATTTAGTGAAATAGATAAATTTTATTCGAACTTGTTATATTTTATTAGTGTGCCTCTACTTTAGAAATATTTCAGCCCATCTCAGAGAATACTAGAATTGGTATGCCTTTCTGATGGATCTTTAGGTGGATAAAAAGGTAAAAAACACGAATATTTCATGCTCTTTGAATACCCGACCTGAACGAATCCAACCTCAAGGGGCATTAATTCAAGATAGAAAAAGCACCTACTTTGATATTTAAAGAGTATCCTTACATTACTCTTAGTATGACACCCAAATGTGATGTGACTGACAATTGCTGAACTTTACTGATCTCTCAGGGATCAGTGTTACCAATTGAGCCAAAACACTCCTATTCGATTTAATATAGAAATATAGAAATAGAAATTCCTAACCTTCATAAGGGATTGAATAACAGGTTAATAATTTTGATAACGGGATATTTTTAGGTGCATTTATAGTGAGAAACAAAAATACTAAATTTTAACAATTTATATAAAAAATTCAGCTAAACGAGTAAAGGTGAGAGAATCGAATTTCTGAAATCAATTAACAATATAATTTAAAAAAAAGATATTTATATGCTCAGAATTTAAAATTTAAAAATAAAGGTTGAATTAAATTAAAATAAATCAACACCTTTTAAATTCATCGTTTCTACATTATAGAAAATATAGCCGCCAATTTGACAGGGTTATAATCGCTACGTGCAGCCATACAAATCCTGCGAACATTGTGATGTTTTGAATCTTTGAGTAGTGACGGAAATTGTTATCATTTATATATAGATGAAGTATATTATGGAACATTGTTATGAGTTAAGAAGATATTTAAATGTTGACAAAATAATGTAAAGTTTATTATAATGTTAGAATATAATATATTTTTTTATTAGTTTAATATTCATAAAATGCCTTTATAAAGTCATTAATAAAATGGTCGAATGTAACTTAAAGAAATAAATCTTCTCTTGGCAAATTTATAGAGTAGGCTAGAATTAGACAAACGGAATAATCTATCTGCTTAGGATAATGCATGATAGATAGAAATAAATTATTATTAATTACGTCGACTCCTTAAACGCATTATGTGTTTACGCAGTTGCGCCTTTGTTGATTTAAATCCTTTTATCTGCAACTGTTGAAATATGAGTATTAACGACTAAGAATAAAGTGTGGCATAAGTCATTTTTTAACCAGCGTCTGTGAGGTTACTATGCAATAGTAATATAAATCTGCTCATTTAGGGGCGAAAAATTATGCACCTAAAAGAACATGAAAAATCAAACTAAATTAATGGTAACCGTTAATAACATTAATTATATTCAAACTAGACGGTTAAATAATATCAAATAAAATTAGGAGAACGAAGATAACCAGATTCAATTTAAAAAATTTACAAAAAAGAAATTCACTCATGCGCATATATTGCTGTGAATTTGTAATGTAATTTCATCAAATGAATGTATGGTTTGACTAATTATAATTTTATAAATATTTATAAATGCGTAAAAAAATTTAATTAATACTTTTTTTAAATTTTCATTTTTATATAAATCGATTTCGGTGGAAATTTGTTCTATTTTATTATCTTTCGCTACGATTAACTGCGAATTATGAAAAATGTTATACATTTTTTAAATATTTAATAGATTCGGTTAATGCTTCGACTATTCTAGTTGACCCAACTAAGTCATGTTTGTTAATATGAACTCCATCATTTAAAGAATTTTGAGGGATAGGGAATTCTTGTAATTCATCAAAAATGGGTTTAAGTTGGATGGCATCAATAAAATTTTCATTTTCTTTCATACTATTTGAAACAGGAGATAGACTATTATATTAAACTAAATTTATATTTCAATAATTTTACTTGAAATCAAGGAAGAAATATTTTATAAACTTTATGGGCAATCTACGAAAAGTTCAAAAAATGAGATGTCGAAATAACTCAAAATAATTTTAACTTTAAAGTCCATTAAAACGATTTAATACGACAAAAACGTAAACAATAATCTACATTTATATTTTACAAATTTGAGATCATTCGATTTTTGTTGAATTATTTTCTTCATTGGAATCTCTGAAATTTTCACTTTCCTTATAATCACAATATATCAAATGAAATTTAAAAAGAATGATATTTTAAATCTAAATTTGGACTCAAGTGATAAAAAAAATTCAAACGATAAAGAATGAGCTGTTCCTATAATTGGTTTGAAGGTAATTATTATAAATGTTAAATTTTTTATCAAGTTAACTTCGAAACATGTGAGAATTGAATGTTTGAGGTATCCGCTTTTTTTTAGCGCATATGCACACTGTTACCTTGTTCGAGTATAACTTTAAGAAAATTATGCGCATGCTCTAAGCAAAAGGTGGTTAAACTTTATTGCATTGTGGTCATAAATTACCCTCCAATATAACTAATTTTTTAATTTATTCTTACGTCAAGCCGCGCGTCTTATCCTGATAGGATAGATTTTGTACAAGGTAAATAGTTTGAGCACATTTGCACTAGGTAGTATACGTTTTCTAATGGTTATAATGTCCTACAATTTTTTGTATCAGCAACCGGAGAATTTTACGAAAATCACACTTATATGAACTTCAAAAATGGGAGCGAATATTCCTAACTCTAA
Organism: Henneguya salminicola; assembly: GCA_009887335.1. NCBI lineage: Eukaryota > Metazoa > Cnidaria > Myxozoa > Bivalvulida > Myxobolidae > Henneguya > Henneguya salminicola. The sequence goes on along the minus strand of SGJC01000049.1, from coordinate 1,547 downwards.
ATTAATGTATTTTTCTTTGAAAAATTATTAAAAAACAGTAATATTTTTGTCTCGTAACCCGATACACATCTGTCTCATTTTTATGTTTTTGAAAAAAAACTATATTTTGGATGGCAGTATTTCTGTGCTTTATAAGACCTACCTATAGCTTCAATTAGTAGTGTATATGCTTGTTTTTAATCAGATTGTACACTCCAGTCTAAAAATAAATCTATGAGAAGTTGAGTTTCGTTTGTCGTGTTACACTCGGTACTTTTCGTTTATCAATTTTGTTTTTGAATCAATTTTAGTGGTAAAAAACCGATAATGATTTTGAAAACAACAAATCGTTTTTCAAATACTAAAATATCCGAGGCGAGTTTATGTTTAAAAAAAAAGAAATATACTATATCGATAGTTTATGTGGCTCAAGATAGATATGAGAATATTTTTTTTTAATTTGTAACATCGAATTATTCAGCTGATTGTGAATGAAATTATTGGTGATTTATTGTAAGAGAAAAAGGACTAAAACATGGACTATTGCATCCAGAAATGGGTGAAAAAGAGAGAGAGAGGTATTTCAAAATAATTAAAACAGATAGATGCTGAGTCTTGTGTGATAACGACTGAAAGTAGGTTTTCGTGCTGTTTAGACAAGAGGTCTTGGTAGAAAATAATCAGCGACTAAATGGCAATATTATAATAGATACGGTAGAGATAAGTCCTAAAGTAAATCCAAAACTGGGTCAAGCGTCCAATAGGTAAGAGAAGAGATTTGAAGCGATTTTTACTGGATACCTAGCTAAATTGAACGACGGCGGTAACTACCGTATAGCTTATTAGGAGTAGAGTTAAAACTGAAGATATGCCCTCTTTATAGAATGTTATGTTTTAAAGCACCAGTCGATTAAATAAAATAAATACTTAAAAATTTCCTTAACTTTTTAAATTATGGAGATAAAAATATATGCACACATATTTGAGACACGGGGATACACAGCTTGTGATTATGGTAATATATCCCCCCAAGTGTGTGTTTTTTTCTGCGTCAATTAGTTGTCGCAGTTATGTAACAATGTAACAAATAAAGAATTGCTAGAAAATTGTTGGAATGACCTAAAAATCCGTTATGCGCAAACGCGCGCAGCTATTAACTGTCCGATATCAGCGATATATAGAAAATATTGTAAAATGAGGTATTGAAAAATTCAGGCAATTTTTGTAAACGTAAAAACAAGGAAATATACATGAATAATATCAGTCACGACAGTTATGTAAAATTATGAAACATAGCAGAAATTATTTCCTAAAATTCCAATAGGAATAAACTCATGACGACAGAATTAATTTTGTTGAAAAGGCTAGAAAGAACATAAAAATGCCTTGAAGTATATTGAATCGTTTTTTTCAATACAAAACATATGATCACTAAAATGATGACTATTATCGCGATTATGAGTCATGCCTTTGTAACAGCGATAATATCTAGACATGCGTAGATTATTATTCTCTAATCCTTTTTTGTAATGAAGAGCGACTTTGACCAGAAAGTAACATTGGCGTGT